>VNKF01003845.1:32570-150520 GCA_008044355.1 Drosophila lacteicornis
TTTTTGCTTTTTTCGGCGTGGGAGTGGCTGTCGGGCAGAGTCAGTACTTTGTTGACAGACAACAGAGTTGCGTCAATATTGATCAGCTTGGAACACGGAACGTTAATGGTTTACTATGTACGTGTGTACCTTGTGCCTTGTCTCTGGTCTCCCCCCAGAAGGTTTGAAAGCTTATTGCCGGTTATTAATGATATGGCAAATTTTAGGACCTAGACACCTAATCACAACTTGTTTGCATTTAGCTCTTAACTGCTTTTGATCATTATAAACACATCTATCTACCATATGGGCAAGTTAATCACTTGCATTTTTAATTTAAATGGGAGTAGAGAACCTAAGGGTCACTGAAAGTGGGTGGACCTTAGGCGTTTGGGGCTAGTTAGGAAACTCTTTGAAAATTCTAAAAAAAGATCTTTGATTTTTTAAGTATAATTGGGTTTTCTTAGAGGGAACATTTGAACAAGGCTTAGAGTCTTTAATTCCTCCAAAATCTAAATTAATTTGTAGCTTATATTTGTATTATATTTTGTAATAACTTGTATATTAAAGATTTTAGACTTCTATAAAATTGACTTAGCCTTTTCTAAATTTAAAAACGAGCTCCTCGCTTTTCTAAGGAATTTGCTTTACTTCTGTTATTAAATTTCTTAAGTGGAAATTAATATTGGTTTTTTTGAGTCTTAAGTCTTCTATGTATTCCTTCTTTAATTCCTTCAAAATTTTTAAAAACTTTATCACAGTTCTCCGACTTCTGCAAGGAGATTTTTAGGCCTTTCTTTCCTTTCCGGCTCGAAGGACCAAAATGAGGACTCTTTTGCTTTTTACTTCCTGGAGATTGTGTTATATATATTTTTTTTTAATAACTATATCTACCTTTCAACGGCTCCTTTAAGATGTTCTTTTTAATCCCGGTTCTATCACAATCTATCGTAATATCCTCAATGGCTTCTTTACGTACCTTTCCTCCGGCATTTCTGTCTTGCCTTTACGATCACTTACTAATAAATTGTACTTCTGGTTTATTTCTCTTCCTTTTCCTTTTTTTTATTCACACCTTTTAATTCTGTCTCAGATGTGCGGTTTCTTGGGTCATTCCCCAGTGTGATCTTGCCCCGGAATAACCAATGATGCATAACATTTTTTCCCCTCTTATATGTATGTAAAAATATTAAGTGCTGGCTGTAGTAATTCTTCTGTCGATCGATCGATAGCGTTTGGCACTGACACACAAAGAACTCGAGAGAATTCGAGATGTCGATGCCGATGGATTTAAATTTAAATTAATTGCACACAGGCACGCGTCGCCTAGCAATTGAGCACACAGTCGAAGGCGGCTTTTAATAATAATATTCACCGACATCTTTGCCTCAGTTTCAGTTTCAGTTCTCAGTTCTCAGTTTTCTCTAGTTTCCTCTAGTTTCCAATTAGCCAATTCCCCGGAAAGGAGATAAAGCACACTCTTTGCACACACTAGCACTGGGCACAAGCACTCTGGCATGCTGGCACGCTAACACACTCGACTCCCGACGAAGACACTTACACTGAACAAACAAAATGGGAAGAAAAGACACACACTATTCCCGCAGCTCTGGTACTTCCTCTGGCACTGGACACTCTGTGTGCTCTGTGCTTATTTCCGATTATTTCGGGCCTCTGGACACGTCCAATTGGCTGCGTTTGGCGAACAGAACTAAGCACGGCAGCGCCCACCGTCGATTTAAAAAGGAAAACCGCCCAAAACGCCGGCGTCGGCGCAACGCTGGCAGCGCTGGCTAACAATGCATACGCTGAGCTCGGCTCGGAAGAAACGCTCCGAAGAATTGCTCGCGAGAGAGGGCTGGCAGAGGCAGAGAACGTGAGCTGTTCCTCTCTTCGGAGGCTGCGACTGAGTCCCGCTCTCCTTAGCAGCACCTTTTGGGGGCCAAAAATAGTGTCATTGATCCGAACAAAGGACTGATTAATCCAAGCCGTGCCTCCTTTTCTGGTTTGCAGGTGTCTCCAGTCCCCACGATGCTTGGTCATCAACAGAAATCCGGAGCAGGAGGTGACAAAATTAATGGTAAGTGTCCGAAAGATTCAACAAACTCACTTATCTTGTCTTGGGCTTTGTCTCAAAGTGTAAAAATATAATATTAACTAACTAATATGAACATACTGACTATTAATATATACAATCTACCTTTAAAGAGATTTTTCTAATGAAGTCTTCCTTAATTATTATTATATTTATGGATTTAATTTATAAAAGAGATCATAAGATGAACTACTTTTAAAAGA
Source organism: Drosophila lacteicornis (assembly GCA_008044355.1). NCBI lineage: Eukaryota > Metazoa > Arthropoda > Insecta > Diptera > Drosophilidae > Drosophila > Drosophila lacteicornis. The sequence continues at coordinate 34,848 of VNKF01003845.1, forward strand.
AACTCTTCTTAATCAATCTTCTTTTCTCTTTTTAATACTAACTAACTTAGTATTAACTATTGATGTGTATTATCTACTATTAAGGAATTGCTTTCAGTGAGTTATTTGCAAATGAATCAAGTTTTTATAGATTTAATATATTAAATAAATAAAAAACCATATATACATACATCCAAAGAAACTCGTCTTTAAGCATTCTAAATCGAATATTAAAAATACCATTTATGGTGTTATGATACTGCATTCAAGTGTTCATTAAATAGCTCACTTCAATAAGTTCTTTGGACATTTCTTAACTTTTTATTTACCTAATATATAAAACAGATCATAAGCTACCTCTAACGAAAATTTTCTTTAAGACACCATTTATGGTATTATGATACTGCCTTAAAGTTTTCATTAAATATCTTATACCCTTAAAAATGCATATATTTAAATTAACTAATCATTAATATTAATATCTACCATTAAGGAGTTTCTGTCAAAGAGTTATTTGCCATTTAATTTAGTTTCTATTTATTTAATATGTAAAAGAGATCATAAGCTACCTCCAAAGAAACTATTCTTCAAGCACTCATGTTGTTATGACACTGCATTCAAGTCTTCATTAATAATATGTTTTTATCAACAATTAATTGAAGCTACGTGCATTGAATTGTTTCGGCATTTTTGTAAGACCATCATCATCATCTTGGGCCTGCTTGCTCTAGCTATCATAATCATGATCATGATCATGCTCTTGCCCTTGATCCCGCACACATCTCCGTAGGTAGATCGTAGATTTGTTTACGCTTCTTCTCTCTTTTTTCGAACGAGCGAAAACAAGCGAATCACCGCAGAAAAATAAAAACCAGTTAGTAGGTATGGAAAATCCACGCATAATCGAGATCGAGCCAGCCATGGATTCCCCGATTAACACACCGCTGCTCTGCAACTCTTCTCTCATACATAGTCTTCATATTTGTGGCTCTCACTCTCCCTTTATGGAGAGGGAGAGATCTCTGTGATCTCTGATGATGAGTGGTGCTTGTCTGGGCCTTGTTTTGCCAGTGAACCCTCAGGTGACCTCTTAAGTTAAGTAGAGTTAACCCTTCTTAGAGGTAAAATTTATAAAGGAATATTTCTTGATAAATATGCAACCATCTTTGAGGTAAAATCCAAAAGTATTTTATATTTAGAATTTATAAAGGAAACATCTTTAATAGAGATTCTTGAATTTAATTACAAGAAGAATCTCCAAAGACTCCTTTTTTTTAATATTTCTTTAGCAGGTGTACAAGCAATGTAGGTTTTATTTTGCAACATATACTTGGCTTTCAGTGGGTTAAGTTCTGAGTTGGATTCTTGGTTTCGGGGAATACATTAAAAATCACTGCAAAATCCAGTTCCCAGCTTTGCCTGGCCCGACTGACGTCCATAAGAGAGAGACTGCAATTTTGGGGGGATTTTTCGTTGTATCCGTTGGATCTTTGGATCGTTGCCTCCGCCTATCATTACCAAGGAAACTCATATATGTGCGTGCCGTAAATCGGAGCTGACTCACCGATCTCCTCCAGATCAAACACACAGCTTCCCCTCGGAACCAGTTTTCATCGTGTGATTTTTGCTTTTTGACTCTGGCCAGGTGTTTCTTTTCGTCGGGGTTTTCGGTTAATTTTTCTCTCGATGCTAATTCGGGTCTTGGCCTCGCCTAGCTGCAGTGGGTGGGTGCCTCCACGGAGTGTCAAGTTCGAGCTGCTTTGCGGCTTTGTTTGCTGTGTGCCGCCCGAGCCCGAGCCCGAGCCCGGGTTCTATTTAGTTCTTGTTTTGCTTGAACGCCCACAAGCGGGGCTTTCAAGGCAGCGCTCGGTTGGCAGCTCCAGTTAAGTGCCGCTGGGTGGAACCGGATCGGATCCTTGGACTAACTGTGGACTAAGACCGCTTAACGGCAACGGCAACGGCGACGACGTGGAAGGCACGTGCAACGTGCGCGGCGACAGTTCCCGCCAGAGTTCTCCGACTCGCCGACTCTTGACCTCAGCTGATGGAAATTTGAAATCCATATCCATACACACGATCCGATGGAATGCTGCTGCAGCGGCGACACCTGCAATTAGGCGTGAATCATGAATAAATTTTCAACGCACTCTAAAAATACTCGAGCGTTAAATTTCGCCAAAACTTCCAGAGACAAGTAAAGGTTTTTGCGCCAAGAACTCTCTGCCTGGGGAGGAGTTCAGGGTACTTCCTGGACCGGTTTCCCCCTTTATTGTAACGATTTTGTGGCCAAAGATTCCACCTGGGGTTACCTCGATTTTACAGCGCTAATAAGTGACTAACAAAAAGAAGGGACAATGCGCTGTGTGGTTAGTGTCCAGCTCAGAACCAGCTCCAGTTTAATTAGAAGCCAGTGATCCTCCGTCAGTGGAAGTTTCCCCTGCTTGCTAATAAAATATTTAATATAAAAAGATTCCTTTTTAATGTGAAGTGCTTGCTAATTAAATTTTTGTATTAAAAATCAAACCCAACCTTAATCTTTTCCCTTTTTACGGCTTTAACTTTAGGACATATTCCCACTATTTAATATAGACCATTAGCTTATGCATAATATTTATGATTTAACTAAATTTATTTGATTTTAAATCCATGCTGGGAAAGTGAATGCTCCATTGTTCCACGCCCGAGTGCCGTCGCTGAGAAGATTTCATTTATTAAAAGACTGATTATATTTGATTATGGATGAACTCCAAAGAATCTCCAAGTAAAGCGGCGGGGATTATCTCAAATACTATATGCTATAGCGTTCCGATTGAATGCATTAATTGGGGATTTGGAGATTAGCAAGTACCAGGTTGAGCAAGTGCCGAAATAGCTCAGTTGGGAGAGCGTTAGACTGAAGATCTAAAGGTCCCCGGTTCAATCCCGGGTTTCGGCAAATCTTTTTTGAATTTGATATATTCTAGGTAATTTCTTATATATTTTTCACTTAATGAATTGTTAATTTACCTCTACATATATTTTTTCCTTCAGCTATGAGAAGATTCTTTTAATTTTAACCGTTAAATATTGATTTTTGGCAGGACCCTGAAAAATATGCTATACAAAAATTAAACCTGAAGATCCAACGAGAGCTTTGGGCACGAATTAAGCTCTAAAAATGAGTCTGGTTGAGAGCTTGGCTGGAGATTTAGCGCTGACTCGAACCCATTGTTGATCTTGAAGCTTTTTAAATTCAAGAGAATGGTTATTTTAGTTTTATTGATGAAAAACATTATCTCTAAGCCCTAGAAGGGCTCGAAGTGGTTCTTTTAGCATTCCAGAAGCATAAAATGTTATTGAAAAAAAGGATTACCCAAGCAAAAGACACACAAGACCGATTCGGAAGGCTTTCATTTAGCTTCAGTCAGCCTCATGGCTTTATAGGGGTGGTTTTTGTGGTTGAATTTTTATCTTCAGGCTCCAAACCGTCTTTAAATGAATGCCCAAGTATAAAGAAAGTCCACAAATTATCAGAATAAATACGTAGGAACTCAGGCAGCCAAAGAGAACAACAGGCAGGACAGGAAGATACTCAGCAGAGAAAATATAGATCCTTCCTTGAGCCCTTAACTGGCCCCAGCTTCCAAGTCACATGGCACAACCACCATTGGTTCTCTCTAAACAAAATGAAGCAACCTCAGAGGTTAAAAGCAAAACGCATCACACATTTCCAGGTGGTCAAGTCTTGCGCTTGTGTTGTGTATTATCCACATCCAACTCTCCTAACCAAAATATACAGAAGACACGAACACACGACACGATGCACATTTTAACTTTCTTTTAGTTATATTATGTAAAAAAAAAAAAGATGGAGCTTCAATAGGTGACACCGGCTTTGGGCGGCTCTCGCCCAGAACACATTTTATTCAGAACGCAACATCTTCTCCTTCTGGCGCTGCAGCTTCTTCTTGGACAGCTTCTTCTTTGTGGGCTCATCATCGGTGGCCTTGGAGACGACCTCCTCCTTCTCGGTGAGGATCACCTCGACGTGGCACGGCGACGACATGTAGGGGTTGATGCGACCGTGAGCACGGTACGTGCGGCGACGCAGGCACTGGGCGCGGTTAACCTGGATGTGATGGACAACCAGACGGTCGGCATCCAGACCCTTGCAGTCAGCGTTGGCCTCTGCGTTGCGCAGCAGCTGCAGAAGGAACTCGGCGGACTTCTTGGGCCAGCGTCCCTGCGTGGTCTTCCACTGCTTGGCCTGGGCACAGCGGCCGACTCCACCGTTGAAGCGGCGGAAGGGCACGCACTCCTTCTGGTCGATGACGGCCTTCAGGTAGCGCTGGGCACGGCGCAGGGGCATGCGCTTGATGGCCTGAGCGGTCTCATGTGTGTTCTGTAAGGGAAATATAGGTTTCAGTTGGAGCCATTTACATGTGGGGGGAGGAGGGAGGAAGAGGAGGAAGCTGCTGCTGCTTAGACTATTTTGTGCCAGGGTTCAGGTAGAGACGCGGGCATTGAGGGCCAACACGCCGCTGTTTTACAATGGCTGGGGTTTTGCTTTGGGCACAGCTATCAAGAAGATGGTTCCATATTATGGAAGCCACCTAAATTAAGAGCTGTGCCCGCACAGAGAGCAAGTATAATTGAAATTCATCCGATTTAGATTACTCTTTAGACAAAACACATGGTTTTTCAAGGCGTATTACTCTAAGTCAATTTAATAACTGAAAACTTTGATAATTTATAAGTTTATATGCTGATTTCGGTTTCTAAAGCTTGCTGAACTGGCAGAGCACGTTGTCATGCTCTCTAACCCAAGGGTATATCACATTTTAAGATCATGATGCATAGTTTTACATCTCTTTCAAATGCCAACTTCCTCCACTCAAAATATATTTTAATTAAACCTTTTTTTAGTAATAGATGTAGAGGAACCCATGTTTACAATTTCATCGCTTCAAATCTTTCATATTAATCGGTCAATTAATCTTAAATTCAATCAATAAATGCCTTTAATCTCTCCCATGTGTTTTTGTGTATTTATCATATTCAGATTCAGCTTGCTTCTGTGGGATTACTATATACACTACGAAGAGGGAAGAGGCAACTGTGCCAAGCTACAGGTAGAGACTCGCTCATGGTAAGCAGCAGGCCGCTGTTTTAGCAAGGCTGGGAGATTCGCTTTGGGCACACATCTCGGCGGGAGCTGTCCACGGAAGGAGCAGCCACCAGTTAACGATGTGTGCCGGCACAGGGAACGGGACCTATAACGGTTACTAGAGCGAGAGAGAGCTGTAAGCGAGATTTTAGAAGAGGGCGTCCAGTTGCTGGGACAGCGCTCAGCTGATGAACTCGTCCATTTCCCCCCTTTTGGGGGGATTATTCATCTAGCAGCAATGCAAAAGCGAGAAGCCGCTCGAGAGACGGTCATCCACTGATTTAAGCTGCACACACACACACATACACCAGAAAAAAAAAACAACAACAACTGCAGCAGCAGCAACAAACAATCGGGGCGTCCGAGGACTAGAAGTGGCGTCTCACCTTGAAATGCACACGTAGATTGGGTCCGCGCGCCTTGCACGACTTGGCCACGTTGTCAGACTCGCGGGAGTAACGGCCCATTGTTCAATATCTGTAATATACGGCATTATTAGTCGGGGCACAAACACTTGTCATATATGGCACAGAAAAAAATAAAACACAAAATTCGCCAGCGCTTTTTCGCCGCTTGCGAGCGCCGCTTCGCGTAAATTCAAGGGGCATCGGCTCCCAACGTTCATTAACTCGGATATTTTGCGCGTTTGGGCTCGCAAGCGGTTTGCGCGGCGGCGATGTTTGCAAATTAACATGGACACGAAACCCAGTACCTCCTTGTTGGTTGGAAACGAAACCGGAAAAGAACTTTTGATATAAACAGTGTTGCCAGATGAAAATTTTGCCTTCCCCCTAAAAACAGTGTTGCCAGATGAACATTTTGCTTTCCTCCTAAAAAATCCCAAATAGTCATTATTTCCCCCTAAAAAATCCAGTCTTCCCCTAAATTTAAATAATATGTTAATGAAATCAAAACTCAATAAATTCGATTTATTTAATTAATGTATTTTGTATTAATTGCAGCTCTGAACAAAAACGTATCAATCTACAACGTAGTGAACAAAAACGTGAAGATTTACGACGTAACTGAACAACTATCGATGGCCTATCACGAAAGAAACGTCGTGCCAGCATCGATGTCACTGAATTGTTGGACTGCATTTTTAATGCTTGGAATTTTGGGAAACTGAAACATCTTTATACCCGAATGGTTTGAGAGCCAAAAAGCCAGTTATCATACATTTTTACGAGCAGTGTTGCCAGATGAAAATTTAGCTTTCCCCCTAAAAAATCTCAGAGTCGATATTTCACCCTAAAAAATCCAGTCTTCCCGCTAAAATTTAAAAAATCTAAACTCAATAAATTTAATTACTTAGTCAACTCGGTTGCTATGTTAGACGCCAATTCGATTGCCGTTAAGATTTTCCCGCCAACACATGTTCAACATTTAAAATGCGGTCTTGGCCGTTTACATATATTTTTATTACTTTATTACAGATTACCCCCTCACTTACAGCTTGGATCTGGACAGGCGGCGTCGCTGAACGGCCATCGGTGTGCCTTCCTCACGCAGCTCGGCTAACAGGGGCTCCCCCCAGTGGCGGAGCAGGAGCCGCTTGGTCCCCATCAGCGAAGGCGATGGCAGACGCGAATACTGATCCATGCGGTCCCAGAACTCCTGCGACTCGCTCACCACACTAGCCACCAAGCCGCAATGGAGCGCGGTCCTGGCGTCCGCTTGCTCGCCCAAGTGGAGCAGCCAGCGGATGTGTGCCAGCGCCCAGCCGGGACCCACCTGGGCGCACGGGTCCAGGTGCGAGAGGGCGGGCAGGAAGACTGCGGATTCCGTGGCATAGACCAGATCGCACAGGCTGCACACGCTGAGGCCCAGCCCGACGCATCGTCCGATAACCAACGCCACCAGCAGCTTGCGCTGCGCCAGCATCTTCTTGGCCAGCGAGCGCATCACGAAGTTGGCCGACCTTTCGTGGATGTACTCATCTTCGGCATCGTCGCCGACCACCGGCTGTGGCTCCCTTTCACTCGCCAACTGGCGATGCCTCTTCCCCATTCCCTGGTTCAGCGGGAAAGGATCGTTAGGTCCCACGGCTAGCACGCCGGAGAGCACTATCACTTGGACGCCCGTGTCTGCGCCGGCCATGTCCAGGACCCGCATCAGTTCATAGATGGTGCGAAGGTTCCAGCGACGCTGGAACTCGACGTGGAGTAGCCCGGAGCGGCGTCGCCTAACGGCCAGCTCCCTAAAGTTATTGTAGGTCGCGTCGGAGGCCTCCATTGGCTTCATCGGACTCCGCAATTGAGACTGACACAAGAGGCCGAGTGATCTCCGTAAGCGCAGGCCAATCAGGCAAGCAAAGTACAGCGCCGCACTATCAGCGCTCGCACTTCTTTGCGGGCAAGATGCCAAGTGCGCGGAGTGGTTCCTCCGTCGCCAGCCCACCCTGTCCCTCGCCCGTGCCGTGTGTGCAATATGCGTATTAATAGGCTTTGGCGTCCATGTGTGGTCTGCTCGTACAATTGAGGCCTCAGTTGCGGCGGGGTTATCGACACGTGACCGCCGACTTGGGGAGCTGCTTATCTGAGCATCGTTTACTTGCACTGCTTAGGAGCTATCTAAACCCCGTTATTTTTCCACTATTAACTGAAGTCCCCCACGGGTCCATTGTCTTTCTGGGTTTAGCGTACTTTAATAGCTACGTATCTCTAAATGCTAAAAATATACAAGGGCCTGGCTTCAGAATAAATAGAGAGGAATGGCCTCGAGAGCTCAGTGCTCGTCCAGGTGGGAGAACTTCTTGCGCAGCTTCTCGCGGCGCTCCTTCTTCACGTGACGCCAGGGCTTGGCCGCGGCCGCCGCTGCCGGATCGGGGCTGGCCACCAATGATCCGTCACTGGCCAGGCGCACATGCGGAAAGTTTGTGCGACCCTTGACATGGGCGTGATTGGGCTTGTTGGAGAAGAACTGCTGGTCCAGTTCCTTGGACGTGCTCTTGTCAATCTGCAAAGAGAGACGAGTTGTTAATTCCTGCTACAATGTGAAGAGGAGAGAGGAGTCTTTGGACATGTTACCCGCATGGCTCGCTGCTGCTGGCTGGGCAGCTGCGACTCCTCGATGACCTTGCGCTGGCGTTCGGGGAACGTGTGATACTCCGTTTGGACCACCGATGGCGGGCCCACGGCATATAGCAGCCGCCCATTGACGTAGTCCTTCAGCACGTAGCGAGCGGAGCGCGACTGATCCGGTTGTCCGTTGGAGGTCATAAAGCCACGGTTGTCTGCGCACAGAGAGAGAGAAAAAGAGAGAGAGACAGATGAACGATGAGGCCAGCGACAACCAGGAAGCTGTGCACTTACACCCGTAGGCCAGAAGCAGCTCTTCCGAGTGCGGTGGGCGTTCCATATCCTCGCCTTCCAGCGGCTTGGCTATCAGTATGCCGTACTTATCCTCCAGGACGTGACGCGGTATGCGCTCGCAGAGCAGATTAACGGCGGGCACATGGTCGCGCATCTGGTCGATGGGCAGGATGCCGTTGAGCAGCATGTCCGCCTTGGTTAGAACGAAGCTGGGCATCACGAGGCCGGGACAGTCGCAGAGCAGGATGTCCTTGTCCAGGAAGAGTGTCTGGAAACGCTTGGTCTTGCCGGGCGTGGCCGATACAGACACCTTCTTGACGGTCATCAGTGAGTTGATGGTGCTGCTCTTGCCCACATTGGGATAGCCCACCATGCCGATGGTCACGTGCTGCTCCGTGTGCCGCGGCCCAGTGTAAATATGCCGCAGAAAGTCGACGAGCTCCAGGCGGGACAGCAGACGGGAACTGTTCTTGTCACCCGGCAGACGCGGCAGCTCCTCCTCCTTGTTTAGCTTTCGCTCGATGGCCACCAATTCATCCTCCAACTTGTCCAGCGCGCGGTATATCTCCTCGGCACCTTCGCGCAGCTGGTGCATCTCCAAAAAGGAGTCATGGCGCGCCGCCTCCGCCTCCCGCTTGAGCTCCTCCTCGACGAGAGTGGCGGAATAGAAGGCTGTACGGATGCCCTCGCAATCAAAGTATTCCGCCCAATGGCGACGCTGCTCCACTGTGAGCAGGTCCGACTTATTCACTAGGATCATGTTCATCTTGTTGGGCTCCACCTCCTTGACGTAGCGCTCCAAATCGACGCTGCGAAAGAGCAGGGGATTGCGGGCGTCGACGATCTGAACGACGACATCCGAACGCTCCACCACGCGCCACAGCTGGCGCCAGAACTCCAGGTTCTTCTCGTACGGTGTCATGAGGATCTCCTCGTCCTCCTGCAGCAGGGCCAGGTCGCGGCGCCAGTCGAGAAAGGCCTCGTTCTCGGCCCGCTCCAGCTCATCGGCGCTCGTCTCCTTGTTCCATTTGGGGCGGCGCGGTATCTTTAGCTGGTCGCGGTGCTCGGCATGCTTCTGGTGCATCCGTTGCTCCTGCGTCTTGCTCAGCAGACCCACGCGCTGCTTGGGGTTCACAAACGTAATGTTTAGCTTCTCGGCCTGAAACTCAGTGCCGGCCAGCTCGGCGGTGCGCAGAAAGGCCTGGAACGAGGACTCCTCGGTGACGGACGACAGGTTGAGGCGACCCCAGTCGTAGCCATCCTGCAGCTCGGTTGTGTGCAGCTGGGATAAGATCGCAGAGTTTAAGAGTAAAATATGCGTTTTTGTGCCTGCTTTTTTCTACGCACTCACCATCGTGTCGTTGTCCACCTTGCGGCGCGGCGTGTGTCCAAACCGATCTTTGATCAGCTGGCGACCCAGATTGGGCGTGGCGCCCTTGTTCTTCTTTCCCATGCTGGTGGCAGTGGCGAGGATTGGGAAATATTTTACAAAATTACACCGATTTATCAAAATAAAAACACGTGCGATTGGCGACAGTGTGACCGTCGGCCTGGCAGTTTAAAAAAACCCAACGGATTGGTAAGCTTTTTGACAGCTGTTCGGTCTGGCTACTGGGTAGGGTTGTCAAGTAATCGTCAGTCTCGTCGTTTTAAGCTTACATTTATAAATTCCATATTTAAATAAATCTAGCTTATTAAAAAATGAACTCAAGCCCTTTTGACCTTTGATTTAAACTTGGAATCATTCAAATCACATTTTGTTTGTAGATAATATTTCCTCTATCTTTCTTTGACAAAACTTTTTATAAATTTTCTCGACAACACTGCTGGCACAGCAACAACAAAACGTAAGAAAACCGTAAACAAACCGCTTTGGTTTCGCGGAATTCACCTGTAATTTATCATCCCCGGAAGCCAAGCCACCCGAGCTAACCCCCAGCACCAGAATGTCCGGCAAGGACGATCGATCCAAGGAGTGAGTTGAGTGCAGGACAACGTAACAGCAGCAGCTACTCATTATTCCCGATTTTTGCTTGCAGGAAGCGCAGGAACATGAAGCAGTACAATCACCACCACAAAAAGGAGCAGCCTAAGGGACGCTCCACGACGACATCATCGGGATCGCCGCCGCCCAACTCACGGCGCAGCATGGTAGATGTGGCAGATTCCAGCGACGAACCGAGATTTCCGCCGCGCGGCAACTGGCAATCTGGCGGAGCTGGACGTTCCGTGCTGGCACCGCAACGGAACCGGGAGCTGCTGAACACTCTGCCCAGCGACACGGACGACGTGGACCAGCAGCAGTTGGGCCTGGACGGGGCGCCCATTGATGAGAATGCTCGTGCCCAGCTGAGGGCTGGCGATTTCCAGCAGCTGGCGCAATTTCCCAATATGGGCGGCGGCCACTTCACCTTCGGCTCCGAACGCGAGTGGAACAGCGTGGCCGAGGGCCAGACCAAACTGCACACCAAGGCCGCCAGCGGGTACTTCACCCTGAACCTGAGCCGACTGAATGCTGGCCTCCAAACGATTCCGTTTTACAAGCGCATGGACTATTCGGCGAGTATGTTTACGCGCCAACAGATCCTCGCCCAGGAGGAGGCCGCCGAGCGGGCGGAGACCGTTTACCAGCAGCGCATCCTTCAGGATGCCAATGGCGGTGGCGCCAAGTCGCGAGCTGCTTCAGCTAAATCCACCAAAGAGGCAGCTCCTGCCGCTACACCCGCTGCTGCTCCTGCTGTTGCTGTTGCCACTCCCGCCGAGGCCGATGAGCTCGATGAGCTGCTGGCCATGACCGATACGCAAATGGATATAAGCGGTCCCATAACCATGCCCATGCCCATGCCAATGGTGCAGCCGGCCACGCCATCATCGGCGGCCAGTAAAACCGAGGTGGAGCAGTGGCTGGACTCGGTCTTGGATGAGTGAACTACTTCTTGGAATGGTCTGGAGAAGATCTGAACTTGCTACGCTTACAACGCATACGAGCTATTTGAAATCACCAAGTGCGCTTAGCTTTTAAATGGCGAAGTTTGTTCCTTCAACAATAATACATACAAATAGTCCCCAAATTGTCCATTTTATATCAAAAGCTATAGCTTTTTTTATGTATACATTAAAGCCACCTTAAATGCTTAGCTTTAAAGCATACATCACACGTGTTTTTTATAATGGTCAGGTGCTCCAGGAAATCAGAAAATCAAGTTAGGAAATCAGTTAGTTCAGTCAGATGGGATCGGTTGAACACCTGGAAAAACATCGATTTTAAATCGATATTGGCTTGCAAAAACATTGAAAACTTCTAACTTTTATTTCAATTAAAATTTGTTGGGCTTCAGTGGGTATTTCGCTGATTTAGTTAGTGGTTTTCTCTCGTCCCTCAGCTTCCTACGGGGCTTCCGCTCTGATCCTGATAGTGATCCCATCAGTAGGATCCTAAAACGGGCGTGGAGAATCAAATCCCTGAAATCAATTAAATCACCATTAAACTGACAGTGTAAATGGGTAATTAAAAATAGCATAGCACGTCAAGTGTAAATGGGTCCATTAACAGTTAACAGTTAACAGTTAACAATTAACAGTAGCACAGTTTTGGGGAACAGTTGAATTGGGAACATGTCACATGTAATAAAACGAAATAAGCTTCCAAAACCCAATTTAATGAGAATTTTGAATACGAAACATTATTTTGTAGCACTATGTATGGCAATGAATGCCTTTTAAGCTGAATTCAGGCAAGAATTTGGGTAATATACAACATACATACATATGTATATCGTGATCAATAAATACCCTTTCAAATAACAGATTTGCTCAATTTGGTTTAGCAACTTTATTAATTGTGATCTCTTCCTGAAAAACAAATAGATGGCCTCCAAAAACCAAATTAAATTAACGCACTTGATCTTAAACGAATTGAAATCGAAGGAATATGGAAATATAGAAGGCCCCTTCTACATGAACATATATGATAATTATCGTTCCCCATTTCGATATTCCTTCGATTTTTGAACGAGTTGGCAGCCCCTTCCCTCTGAAGTTCTAGACCTATTTCCTGTCACAATCATCGTTCATTCCGTTTCTAGACGCTCTGCGGAGCAGTTCAGTTTTTTTTCAATAGTGTTCTATATTTCGACAAACAACCAAGTTCTACCACAGGTAAGTTGTATTCTGTGCATTAATTGTTCAAATCATTCTCTCGGTTCTGTGTAATACTGTGTTTTAATAGAAGCGGCCATTAAAGTTTTTTTTCTGTGAAAATTTATAGAATCGTTTGTGGTGCCATTTTTTCGTTCGAGGTTAGAAAATAAAATCTGTTGTAATCGTACCTAAATATTCAATGTTTCAAACTTCTTTCGCTGGTTTTGATAGCTAAAATATGTCCTCTACTAGTTTTGAGTCTCATTTTTTGCAAATTCTGAATATTTTTTGACGAAAACGAGCCGTAAACTTGCAGAAAATTTCATTGGAATCCCCAGTGTTTCTTCTAGAAAATTCGTGCATGCTTATGTGTGTGTGTGCTTTTTCTGATCCGTTTTTGTATGTGATTAACAAATGCTTACGTTTTCCAATAAAACTGAATAATATACTGCGCTGAAGTGATATTTGTTAAATAGATTGAAAATCTGCACGCGCACGCGCGAAAGCTGCAACATAACCTCATTTCTGTTTCGTTTACGTGCCAAGTGCAAATTTTTTTCAAGGTTAGAAATTTAAATCTGTTGCAATCGTGCCTAAATAATCAACATTTCAAGCTTCTTTCGGTGGTATTGATATTTTAAATACATCCTCTACAAGTTATCGGCCTCATTTTTTGCAAATTCCGAATATTTTCGACGAAAACTAGCCGTAAAGTTGCATTCGAATTCCCGTTTCTTCCAGAAAATTAGTACATGTTTATATATATATATATATGTGTGTGTGTGTGCTTTTTCTGATCCGTTTTCGTATGTGATTAACAAATGCTTCCACTTTCCAATAAAACGGAACAATAAACTGCTCAAAGGGGATATTTAGTTCAATTTATTGAAAATCGGCACGCGCATGTGCGAAAGCTGCAATATAACCTCATTTCGGTTTCGTTTACGTGCCAAGTGCAAATTTTTTTCATGGTTAGAAATTTAAATCTGTTGCAATCGTGCCTAAATAATCAACATTTCAAACTTCTTTCGGTGGTATTGGTATTTTAAATACATCCTCTACAAGTTATCGGCCTCATTTTTTGCAAATTCCGAATATTTTCGACGAAAACGAGCCGTAAACTTGCAGAATATTGCATTGGAATCCCCAGTGTGTCTTCTAGAAAATTCGTGCATGTTTATGTGTGTCTGTGTGTGCTTTATCTGATCCGTTTTTGTATGTAATTAACAAATGCTTACATTTTCCAATAAAACGGAACAATAAACTGCTTAAAAGTGATATTTAGTTAAATTTATTGAAAATCGACACGCGCATGTGCGAAAGCTGCAACATAACCTCATTTCGGTTTCGTTTACGAGCAAAGAGCAAATTTTGTGTAAGGTTTGAAATTTAAATCTGTTGCAATCGGCCCTAAATAATCAACATTTCAAACTTCTTTCGGTGGTATTGATATTTTAAATACATCCTCTACAAGTTATCGGCCTCATTTTTTGGAAATTCCGAATATTTTTGACGAAAACGAGCCGTAAAGTTGCATTCGAATTCCCAGTTTCTTCCAGAAAATTCGTACATGTTTACATATGTGTCTGTGTGTGCTTTTTCTGATCCGTTTTTGTATGTGGTTAACAAATGCTTACATTTTCCAATAAAACGGAACAATAAACTGCTCAAAAGTGATATTTGTTAAATTGATTGAAAATCGGCACGCGCATGTGCGAACGCTGGAACATAACCTCATTTTGGTTTCGTTTACGAGCAAAGAGCAAATTTTTTTCGAGGTTAGAAATTTAAATCTGTTGCAATCGTGCCTAAATAATCAACATTTCAAGCTTCTTTCGGTGGTATTGATATTTTAAATACATCCTCTAGAAGTTTTCGGCCTTATTTTTTGCAAATTCCGATTATTTTCGACAAAAACGAGCCATTTAAGACTTGTACAAAATTTCATTGGAATCTCCAGTGTTTCTTCTAGAAAATTCGTGCATGTTTATGTGTGTGTGCTTCTTCTGATCCGTTCTCGTTTGTGATTAACAAGTGCTTACATTTTCTAATAAAACGGAACAATAAACTGCTCAAAAGTGATATTTAGTTAAATTTATTGAAAATCGGCACGCGCATGTGCAAAGCAGCAACATAACCTCATTTCAGTTTCGTTAACGTGCCAAGTGCAAATTTTTTTAAAGGTTAGAAACTAAAATCTGTTGTTATCCTGCCTAGAAACTGAACGTTTTTAATTTCTTTTGCTCTTGCTGATTAGTTTAATATAACCTTTGCTGGTTTTAGACAGTATTTTTTTGTGTGCTTTGAAAATGTATGATAACAACACGTGCTCTAACTCGCAGAACATTACATTGAAGCCGCATCAAGACACAATCGTAACCTTTATAATAATTGTTTCCTTTGTATTGCGTTTACTTAATGCTTTTATTAAATGCTTAAAATGGGATTATTATAAACATGCTCAAACATGATACACCTCTGTCGAGAATGTGAAAAAACACTTTAGTGACAACTGCCTTCGTCGTTGAGTTCGTCGGATAAGGTTAGGGAACTCTTAGCTTGGTAACACTTGATCAAGTGCCCGTGCAGGATCTGCATAAGCTCACAGATGGCTTCCAGTAGCACTAGGCGCTCCTCCAGATGCCCCAGATCGCCCGACAGCATTTGCGGACGCAGATCCTGGACGATAGCAGTCAGCCAGCGAAACAAAATGGCCGAGTCCTCCTTGGTGAGCTCGAGCAGTTCAGGCGGCACGCCGATCTCCTGACAGAGTCTCTGTCCATTGCCACCGAGAGGTCCCACGATAAGGAGACAGGAAATAATGCGTACCACCAGGTGCAGGGCATGCATGTAGTTCTCCAGGTAGACGGCTGGATTCACCATGGCGACAACCAGGAGTAGAGTTGGGCACGGGCGCAGGCGGTGCGAGTCCAGGCCCAGATCGGTGAGGCGGGCCAGCATGGCCCAGAGCAGGCAGTTGGCCACCACGCGGGCCATCATACTCAGGGGGCTGGCCACTCTGAAGCAAAGGATCAGGTTTAGCATCACTTCCGAGTCGCTGGCCTCCAACAGTTCGAGAATCTGGCTGCAAAGGTGGTGGACCTGTTAGGGAGAGTGAGAAAAGTCATCAAATTTTGCAAAGTTTCTTCTTTTTTTTCTCCTGAAGAATTCTTACATGGGTTTCTTCGGTGCAGGCCAGATATTCAAAACATCTTTGCATGAACAGAGTCCTCTTCACCTGGGTGCCGGCCATATTATCGTGATGCAGTAGATATACCATCATTCCGGTCACTTGGATCGCGGCCAGTCGCTCCGCACCGAACTCGATCTCCTCCTGGCTGAGCAGGCTATCAAATCCGGCTATGATCTGGGAATGGAACACATTTTGTTTAGACAGAACCTTTTGGCGTCTTGCCCTCTCACCTCCAGGATGTTGTTGGTGCCATAGATGAAGTAGCACTGCTCGCGAATCGCCGAATGGCCCAAAGTCAGACGCAGTTGCTCCAAGCTAAAGCCCTGGGGTCGCACCATGTGGGCCATGAGTGGGGGGCCTGCCATCGGCGGATTCGGACACCAACTGTGTGAGTGTGTGGGAAGAGCAAAATACGATTTAACGGAGGACGGAAGGACCTTTCGAGGATCCCCATGCAAATTAGTGACATCTTGATAGATGTGTGTGCAAATGGCCAACGGCATTTTAATGAGCTGTGCGCGCTCCCCAAACATTTTGTCCCGTTTTGAGCCTCACTTGGAGCAAGATGTAGAACTTACAGTGTGTGCTGCCTAAGACAAACACAATTTTCTCGGTATTAATTTTTCAGAAACCGAACGTTTTGCTTTTAGATAACAATATTGTCTGCGTTTTCAAAATTGCGTAAATCTTGAAATTTAAATTAATTATACACCGGCTCGTTAGCTTTCAATATTCACTGTATTTCACGATTTCCATAGTGCTGCACGTGTATGTGTGTATATATTTGTTTGTGCGTATTTGTGCTTGTCCTTGCGCTGCTTTCGAAAAGGCTATGCAAAATGCAGATGCACGCGCGATGTGCGCATTTTAGCATAAAAGTCATCTAGCCTCCGTCTCCTGCTGCTGCTGCTCGTCCTGCTCCTTTTGCACCTGCCACGCCCCACGCCCCACCGCCGCTTGAAGTTTCTTGCGTACTTGCGAAATATCTGCTCATTATGCATTCATATTTTGCAATTACTTGCACACACACACACACACGCCGAGACGTAAACAAACGGTTGGTAAAAAGAGCAAGAGGTGTAAGCGGGATGGCCATAACAGCAGCGCGCAAACTGTTAAGTTGCTGTCAACGAGACTTTGTGTGTGTGTGCGTGTCTCTCCCTCTCTTTCTCTCTTGCTTGGGCTTTTCTTTCTTTCTGTCTTTTCTCCCTGTTTACTGTTTTTTTTTTTTTGAGCGCTTGCCCCATTTGCTTGAAAAATTTCACAGAGATTCCCATTGAAATTTCCATATTCACATATTTTAATTATGCGCCGGCATGAAAAGATTAACAACTTTTCGCAGCCAAGTCACTGTGCATTTGTTCCCGTTTTTAATTATTCATATTTGTGTTTACAAAGAGGCAGCTAACATAACCCCACTTCCCCTGTCCACTTTCTTTTGCCCCAAGTAAGCAGTGCTGGCATCAGGGCTTCCACTGCTTGAACCACACACCGGCTGAAAGGCAAAGCCACTTATGCAAATCAGTTTTTTGAGCACTTTGGATACGAATCTGATCTGATCTAAATTAAGCCACAATTGGCGACAAGTGCAAAAGGCCGAAACAACACTCCCCTCGGATATGCCACACACACACAATCACTGCCTCTTCAATTAGCCGCGATAAAAGCGCTCAATTAGCGAGGGTTTGCTTAGCGAGTTGTAAATATACAGTGGAACATCCCTAAGTGCAGAAGAACAAGTTCGTTTTAGTTTCAATTAAGGCGAACTTGCCTCGGGGATGTCCGACTGTGGCAACAACAACAACAACAAATGATAACAATCACTCGCTGCCGATGACGAACGATAATGACGATGATGACAAGTGGCGAGAGCAAGCAGCAGCTACCCTTTAATTTTTGGGGTGGACCTGATGAGGCGCTTGTGCTTGTAACCAATCTGTGCATTTTACGCCTAATTTAAGGCAAATTGTTGACAAATGTGTACACACACACCACCCTACTTTTCCGTTTTTTTTTGGGCTTTTTGTGGCCGCGGGCATTTTGACAAAAGCCAACAGATTTTCATATCATTATGCGCTGATTTGTGCGGCTTTTGGGTTTTACAAGAATTTCGGATTGGGTTCGGGGCGGCTCTTCGCCTTTTGTTTGCTAATGAAGTTGTTGTTTGTCGGAAGGGTATCATCACATAGTATATAAGGTATGCAAATTGAGATAACCCAAACAAAACCGGAGATATCATCCACCCACCAATTAGGTCCAACTTTTTGCCATCCGAGAAACTGCGTCGATTTGTCGCGACAGCGAAATTCGAGTAGTTTCTTCGAATTATATAGGCGCTTGGCCATTGTTTATGTTCCGACTTTCGTTGGAAGTAAACTCAATTCCATTTTACTGTTTTCAATGTTTGTTTAAAGACATAATATGGCCAATAGAGCTGAGTAAATGCGGGGTAATTTCAGCTTAAGTCTTTGTTAAAGTGTTTAATATTTCCTGACAATTCTCAACGAGGAAATGTATATTTATGAATCGAGAAAGCTTTGCTTTCTACTTATTTTTCAGAGAATACTGCTTGATATTTTATACTAAAATCACTAAATATTGGCTTATTTCCAATAATCTATAAAATACCTTTCCTTTCCAGCTTAGCCCCAATGAAGCCAGCGCCGCCGGTGACCTCGCTGGGCGCTGGCTGCAGCGTCCTTACACTGCGCACCTTCGTGACCGGCACCAGCATGGCCGGAATTCTGAGGTGCTTTAGGAAGAATAGGAGCATCATCGAGGTAAGTGTCCACATCCTTCCGTATTCTCCTTCCTACCTATACCTAATTTTGACAAAAACAAATAGCAAGTCGAACGTCATTTCCGTCAGCTGATGAGGGGCATCAACTTCTGGGAGCTGGATCGCATGCAAGCCACATTTACGGCGCTCTGCATGCTCCTCCTGAACAGGGAGTTGAAACTGGACGATTATTACCACAAACGCAGCAACCTGGTGGTACGCTTCATGCAGTTTGCCGACTGTGTCACTCCCATGATGGTAAGTTTATTGTTAAAATATCCCAAGTATAAGCATTAGCACATTTATCCAAAGGTAAAACTAAATATTAAACTAAAAGAGTTATAAAGAAGATCTTTGGTACTTTCTAAATTGATTCCTTAAAAACTTTTATGAGAGGGATCTCCTTATTTCTGCCCAGGTTTTCTGTCTATATATCAATAATAATATATATTTAATAATTATTAAAATATTGACATACAATGATATCAAAGTTTTTTCAAGTGTTTGCAAAAAAAAAATAGTCTTGCGATAAACAAAAGTTTGACTTCATTGGAAAAGGGTTTTGTTTGTTTTTCTTTTATATCAATATCAATAGAGATCTAAGGTTGCATTTGTGCTTGGAATTATGAGCAAAATTTCTTTAAAAATGTCTAAGAAATATGAGATCAGCCTAGAGCTAAAAAAAAAACATTGTAAATCGATTTAAAATCGATTAAAAAGTCTAATAAATATCAGATCAGAGTTGGAAAACATCGATGTAAATCGATTTAAAATCGAGAAAACTTTGCTTAAAAATATCTAATAAATATGAGATCAGGGCTAGAGCTAAAAAATAACGAAAACAAAGAAAACTTCAATTAAAAAATATCTAATAAATATGAGACTAACAAAACATAAAACATTGTAAATCGATTTAAAATCGATTAAAAAGGTCTAATAAATATCAGATAAGGTAAATCGATTTAAAATCGAGAAAACTTTGCTTAAAAATATCTAATAAATATGAGATCAGGCTAGAGCTAAAAAATAACGATGTAAATCGATTTAAATTCGATTTTTCCCTCGAAAACATAGAAAACTTCAATTAAAAAATATGAGAACAGGCTTGAGCTGGAAAACATAGATGTAAATCGATATAAAAACCATTTGTGCGGCCACAACTTGATTATTTTCCAGCTTGGGATCATGCTCTAGATTTCCTATATATTCCTCCTTTCCTGGAAGCTATATCGATATGTATATCTTTCAAATTCCAATGAATAATTGGATAAATGTCTCTTTCCCCCAGGTACACCAGATGCTAGAGAAGCTAATGGAGGATCTCGAGAAGCATGGAGTTGCCAGTGAGGCGAACATACTCCAGCTGGCCACCAGGCTGTCCGAACTGGGCTATCCCGGTCGTGTCTTGGGCGTCTGCCTGCTGTGGACAGTGCTGGGTCGTCGCCTGCCCGCTCTGGAGATCACCATGTACCGCTTCAGGGAGACAGGGGAGCTGGTCGAAGCCATGAAGTCGAAGCCGCCAACCATACCCACCGTTTGGGTGTCGGATGATGACGATGATGAACCATCTCTCGAGGCGGAGAACCTGCTCGTTCTGCTCGAGGCAATGAATCTGCTGCTGCATCTATTGCTTCGCTGCAATAACGAGGAGCTGAAATCGGAAGGCTATCCGGACCATTTCTTCGCTGTCGAGGAGAGTGATTGCAACTACCTCTCCGAGTGGTGCTTCGACGTGGCCAAGGAGCTGCCCGAGAGTCTGGGCGGGGCCGACGGAAGAGTGAGTGTCCCGCAAGGAACCAATTAATTTTCCCATCTAATTGATATTTTTATTGTTGTGTTATCCTTTCAGTTTGGCCGACCCCTGAACGACATCATTGGCATGCTCATAGTGGACAAGCCGGACGAAAAGGAAGCAGAACAGAACGTCGAGGAGCTTTTGGTTGAGGTGGAGGTTGCCTTGAACCTGATCGAGGACGACGGATAGACGAAATCTCAGGTTTTGTCGCCATTTTTGTAGTTTTTAATTTGTAGTATTTAACACACGAGAATCGGAAGCGGTCGGTTGGAAAACAATTGGGAGAGAAGGTAAAGCCCACATGCGAATATTTGCGGCTTTGCAACACACACGAATGACACTGAATTTAAGGATTGATTTTATAACTTCATTTTGAATACGGATCTTATATGCTTGCTCTTGCTTCTAAGTTACATTAAGCCCGTCTTCGTCTTCGTCTTCTGCCCTCGGAAGAAAAAAAAACATAAACTATGCTGCGTACACACACAAAATGCCACACAAATGATACTAAATATTAAGGATTTGATTTGCCACACAAATGATACTAAATATTAAGAATTTGATTCGGAATATTCTCTTAAAGGAAGGAGAAACCAAAGAACACGATTGAATGGATGACTGACAAGAAACATGAAAACTATGCTTTTGCCGCCACACAACTGATATTAATAATTAAGAATTTGATTTGCTAACTTGAAAAAAAACAGGATGACACACAAATGATACAAAATATTAAGGATTTGATTTGCTAACGGATGAACCTATAATGCAAATGCGGTTTGCCAACTCAAATGCTCGACGATTTGATTTGCTTACATAAAACCTCAATGGGAATGCGGTTTTGATAAATAAAAAACCCCACACATCGGTATTAAGATATATTAAGTCCTAGAAGTAATTGATGCACAACTCTCTACCTCGGAATCTCTTGAAGGAAGGAGAAACAATGATGACAATGATGAATGATGACAAAAAACATAAAAACTATGCTGCGCACACACATAAAATGCCACACAAACGATACTAAATATTAAGGATTTGATTTGCCACACAAATGATACAAAATATTAAGGATTTGATTTGCTAACGGATGAACCTATAATGCAAATGTGGTTTGCCAACTCAAATGCTCGACGATTTGATTTTGCTTACATAAAACCTCAATGGGAATGCGGTTTTGATAAATAAGAAACCCCACACATCGGTATTAAGATATATTAAGCCCAAGAAATAATTGCTGCACAACTCTCTACCTCTACCCTCGGAATCTCTCAAAGGAAGGAGAAACAAAAGAACGTGGTAGTGGCTGCTGAATGGATGATCGACACAATACAAAATGCCACACAAATGATCCTAAATATTAAGGATTTGATTTGCTAACTCAAAATGCTCGACGATTTGATTTTGCTTACATAAAACCTCAATGGGAATGCGGTTTGCTTGCTCACATAATAAGAATTTGATTTGCTAATTTAAATGCCAAAGACGGACTTGTTGGAAGAACAAACCAGCTAAAATACTAAGTTAAATTAAGGAATAGAAGAGAACACAGAAATTGTCGAGACTGCGAATGGAAACAAGCTAATGACAATAATAAACGGGTGCACCATGCACTCTCAGGATATTGTCTCTATGGAAAGAGGCTGAAATAGAGAAAAGGAATCGAGAGAAAACGAGAACGGAAACAAGTTAATGACGATAATAAACGCGTGCACCATGTGAGGGATCGCGGATTTACCCCACAAAACACTATTAGCCATTAAGGATTTGATTCGACGACGTAAAGACCTTTCCTTGCCAGAGGATTCGTCTCAACAAAGATTGGAAGACTGATTTTCTTCACCAATCAACACAACTGTACATTTACCAATATATTCAGGATATTTGCAAGCCAAACTGGACACACGATTTCCACGAACACTACTAGCTTAAGCATTACATTTAAAACTGCTCAGCTACTAAGTATATCAAACAAGGATAAGGGAAGCGAACAAGGATACGAAAAACGAACAAGAAGAAAGAATTGAACGGGATCAAAAAAAGAAGAGGTAATGGAACAGGATCGAAAGAGAAGGGATTGCCACGGGATCGAAAGAGAAGAAACAATGGAAACAGGAGCAGAAACACAGATATACTTTGAAAATGTTTGATCTTAACTTCGCGTACAATGAAATGGGGTTTGGGGAACCACGGCCACTGAAGCCTACATGCTCAAATGATGAGCTTTCGCAAATTAAGAACTAGTTTAAGCAGAGAATTCGTCTTTTTACAGCCATTTTAAGACGAATTTTCTTCAATCAACACAAAACAAATGAAAGCTACTTGAACCGAAACCAGGTTGCTGCACACACACACGATCTATATGATATTACATTTATCAAAGGAGGAAGAAAACGATATGCTAAACGAACTTTATAGGAAATAAGGATTAGAATAGACGTTCAGAGATCTCGCTTTAACTTCGCTGGAATTCCAAATGATATATTTCTCACTCAAGCCAAGACACTGGACTATGTCTTATGATATATATATATATATGCATGAAAAAAACACAACGGAGAACCAAGTATTAGTACATACACATATCTAGTATTAAGAACTAGATTTAACACAAAACAAATGAAAGCTACACACAAAAAGAACTTCGGCTTATAGAGAATTAACGATTAAATTAGACGACTCAGAGAACTCGCTTGTGCCTCGCTACCTAGATCTTGGAAACTTCGTCTTCACAGCCATTACAAGGCGGAGTTTCCCAACTCAACCAACAAAAAACTTCAAATTATATATTTCTCACTCAAGCCAAGACACAATATGTATATAATATATGTAAAAACTTCAATGGAGAACCAAGTATTAGTACGGACACATTCGCT
This sequence comes from Drosophila lacteicornis, assembly GCA_008044355.1. Lineage (NCBI taxonomy): Eukaryota > Metazoa > Arthropoda > Insecta > Diptera > Drosophilidae > Drosophila > Drosophila lacteicornis. The sequence continues at coordinate 58,070 of VNKF01003845.1, forward strand.
TAATATTCCAAGCACGATTATATTCACCGATAATTACTGAACTTGAATTTTGACACACTACGACTATTTCAATCTGATTCTGTATTTTCACCATGGACCTGACACCGAAATCATCGAAGCTGAAAAGAAAGCTTACTCGATGAAACACTGCCTGGATCGGGGGAAATTCCTTACGGATTTTCTTCACTCAACACAAAACAACTTTTCTTGTGACAACGCACAGGATATTTCACTCAAAGGAGGAACAAAACGACTTGCTAAACGAAACCAAAAACAAATGAAGGCTACATGAAAAGAACTTCGGCTTATAGAGAGCTAACGATTAAATTGAACGACCTAGATCTTGGAAACTTCGTCTTAACAGCCAGTAGAAGGCGGAGTTTCCCAACTCAATCAACAAAGAACAATTCAAATGATATACATATTTTCATTCAAGCCAAGACCCTGGGCCATGTATATAATATATACATATATGCATGAACAAAACTACAACGGAGAACCAAGTATTAGTACGAACACAGACATATCTACAGAAAAGAACTCGGCTTTTGCACACTCGAACTTTATAGAGTAATAAGGATTCGATTCAAGGACTCAATCAACAAGACACTGGCCTATATAAAGGCTACAACTATTAACCAAGTATTAGTACAAACACTCAAAGGCGGAACGAAACAAATGAAAATGAAAGAACTCGGCTTATAGAGGACTAACGATTAAATTGGACGATTCGGATACATAGATTTGGAAACTTCGTCTTAACAGCCATTCAAAGACGGAGTTTCCAAACTCAATCAACAAAGGACTTGAAATGAACCAAGCCAAGACACTCACTCTGATATGTATATAATATATGTAAAAACTACAATTGCATTAATTACACCAGCACGATCACGATTACTGAACCTGAATTTTGACAACACTACTACTATTTGAATCTGATTCTGTATTTTCACCATGGACCGGAACTGACACCAAAAACATCGCAGCAGAAAAGAAGCTTGCGATTTGAAACAATATAAACCTGACTTACACATTTTTTGATCGCCGCTTTTTTGGGGGATGTATACCAAGATTTTACCAATATTGTCAAATAAATGAAATGCATTTGAAATATTTTTGTATTTTCTGGAACTAATCCACATAAACTTAATAAAACTTTGTAATGCGTAATGAATGACCGGCATGAATAAAAAAAGAATGTACCAAACTTTGGAGTTGTAATTTTATTATATTTAAAAGAAGGCGGAAAATGGGGAGAATATCTTACAATTTTCAGCACCAAACAAAGCTCAAAAACCTGTAAAATAAATAATCAACTTGCAAAGATTTTAAGATTTTTAGAGTTTAAAAACTCTTTTAATAGACCAAAATGTTTCAATTTTTATTTGAGCAGGAAAATGTTTCAGTTCTGCAACCTATAATATCATACTTCCAATATTTTTCTTGGAAGTTTCCATAAAAAACTAAACCTTTTATACAGAGATTTCTAGGAAACACCATCTCTTATTTCCAATTATCCAGGCAAGTACACTGATATTAATTGTTTGCTTAAGGAACTACACTTTCTTTTAATTCCACTCACTTCTCCATTGTTCGCAGATTGTCCCACAGATTGCAACTGATCAATCGATCGCTGGAAGCCGGCCTGGATTTCCTCGCCGTGGAGCTTTCCAGCCCGAAGCCAGCGCCAACCTGTTCGGGCTCGAAGCTGGCTGCGATATCATCTCGGCTTAGGCTTCGGGTTCGGTTCGAACACAATGGGCAGGGCACAATGCGGCAATTAGGAATAAAGATGACAGATATGGCGATGGACTAGGAAGGGGGATGCAGATGGAGATGGGTATGTGACGCTGCCGATCCGAGCCGTGTCCCGTGGACAAACAAGAAGCAAGTGTGGCACGGCCCGCGGCACAAACACAATTTGTGACAATTTTCCAACCGGATAATGACGAAACATTTTTTTAATCACAGAATGAAGCACGACGGAAAGCAACCACCAATGGCAGCGGGAACAGGAGCAGCAGGATAACACGCAAATTTTCACACAATATGGCAAACATCTCCGACCTCTCCTCCTCCCTGGTTCCGCCATTCGTCGCCCCTGGCCTTCAACCGGAAGTCAAGTGTGTCGCCCCTCGTCACAAATAATACTTTGAGTTGTTTTTGCGGTCGACAGATCCGGGGGATCAGGAGGCATTCCACCCCCTTGATGCCTGGCCTGCCCTCCGGCACTGATTTAAATCGAAATTGGGAAATAATGCGTCGCCAGTAGCTTTCGGTTTCGTTGTCTCCGTTCCCCGAGGTCAAGTGCTTCCAGCGAAAGCTGGAAATCACACTTCCAGAAGTAAACATAAAACAGTGAAGTGGAAACTGTATATTTATAAGGAGTTCCGGAAAACTGTACATACAACTGTATTCTTCTATTTGTTTCTTAAATTAATCTCAAGAATTTCATAAATAAACTTGCCCTAATAAGTATAATTTACTTTTTATTTGAGCAATGTAGACCAGAGTTTCATAGCATTCAGCAAATTAAAGCAATTTATGGAAGAGCAACAGACAGTGTGTTTTATATCATTCAGCCTGGATGCATGCAAAAGTTAAAGTTGGAAACAACTTCTTTCCTTTCTCTTTCTGCTTTTTTTCCCCAAGTTCTTCAGTTCTTTGCTTTTAATTGCAAAGTTGGCAAACGCTGAAAGCTTAATGCAATTAATAACTCATTAAATAAATACAAATCAAAGTGGGCGCCAGCTCAAAAGGAAGAGGAAATGGCGCAGAGGGAGGGAGCGGGGGGGGATAAAGGATAAGGATGATCCTTTGTGTTCAAAGGATGCCTGCGTAAAATGTACCAATTAAAAATGCAATTGAGATCTCAATTGCGCTGCGCAAATGAACCGCATGAATGTGGAAATGCGGAAAATGCAAAAAATAAAATCGCGAAAAACGTGAATCCGAGTCCAAAATCTATATGTATACGTATATCTGCAAGTGGCAGCGGGAAAGTGCGGGGCTTAGCTGCGTTTTATTCATTAAATTACGCTCACATTTCATAGACAATTTCATGGTAACGGTAACTCGTTTTCCATTTCCACTTCCCATCCATTTTGCCATTTTTCTATAGCTCTCTTTAGCTGCCGTTATTTTGTTGGCTCTTGTTCAGCTTCTCCTTCTGCGCTTCTACTTCTGCCATTGCCTTTGCGTTTGTTTCCGGTGGCTCCCTTCAAGTGTCTTTTTAATTAGCGTCCTGCGCTCCGCACCACTCAAAAACTACTCCACCGAGTCACTCCCCCCCGTCCCCGCATCCGGCCCCCATCTCACCATCTCTGTCTGTCTGCCACTGTCTCTGTCCTTCTCTGTCTGCCCCCCAACGCTCCCCGTCTCTCTCTCGCGCTTGTTAACTCACTCACCGCAGATTCAATTTGTGGCTAAACATTTCTCCTCCTTTTTGTGTAGCGAGCTAAATGTGCATGAAAATGTAACTGTAACTACAGTGCGGCCTCTACTTAGATATCTCACAGAGTGGATAGTTTAAACTTAAAAGAAAAGTTTTTGTTTTTAGGTAAAATTAAAATTTCAAATTAGGATAGGATAAAAGCTTCTGGAAATCACTAAAACATTAGTTCCGCTACTCCACTTGCAACTTTTCATGTTGGACACGTTAGTTTGCCTTAGCGAATAAACACTGTGGTATATGAAGCCACTGCCGCCGCCTCTATCGCAGCCTCTGCTGCATTGACGCACTGGTGTCATCCCGCTCTTGCACACTCCCCCGCTCATGCGCCGTATGGGCTCCTGTGGTCCGTTATAATTGCGGCCAGATTTGTTGCTTGTTTTCCGGTTGGCTGGCTCACACCCCCTACTTCCTCTCTCTCTCAGTCTGTCTCTCTTTTACTCTCCTTCCGACTTGAATAATATGTGGCTAGTGGGCCGTATATAGTACATAGAGGCATGTGATGGTTGCAGGGTATGTGGGTGCATATGTCGCGGGTTATTTGCTATATAGCGACAAATTGATAACGTTTTGTGCGATTCGCTCAAGTTGATTTTCAAGCATTGGCTTACAGCTCACCGATTGCAGATGGGCGAGGGGCACTTGACTGTTCTGTTCGGTTCCGTTATGTCTGTCCCTTTGCATTTCGATTTTGTGCAGTTAGATATCGAAGGACACAAAAGTTATCGATTTATTATTATCATTATTATTTAAATCGAAGAGCTTACCAGATATTAACCAATGAAAACTCCTCAAGGCATGAAATTAAATATTTATTTTGGCAAAAAAAAAAGGACACGTTCATAGAGTGCGACGAAAAAAAAGGTTCGATTGTTTTATGTATATTACAGTTAATTCCACTAAGCCTAGTTTATGATTATATCGTTAAGTACATGTTTTATAATAATAATATCGGGTACGCTTGGTAAATTAGAGGTGGAGAAACATCGATGAAAACATCGATGCATCGATGTTTTTGAAATGTTTGGGAACATCGATGATTTTGTCACATCACTAAAGTAAGGAAAACATTTTTTTTGTTTTTTTTTTGAAAACATCGAAAAACTTAGTTTTTTTTTTCATCGATGTTTTTGTTTAAACATCGAAAAACATCGATGTCAGCAAACATCGATGTTTCTCCACCTCTATGGTAAATACTGCTGGCATTGGCATCGACATCGACTTCTCACATCTTCTTCGATATCGATCAATCGGTTGGTTATTATTGCACAATAACTGTTTTCCCTATTCGTATTATGTACACAGAGGCAACGGGAGGATTAACTGGGAGCGGGAGTGGTTCCAGGAGTCCTGGTTTCTGGTTCCTGTTTCCGGATCCTGACTCCTACATGGGACAGCCGTGGACGTAGCCGACGTTCCGGAAAATGGCAGCCGCTGCGGCGGAAGTGAGAAAATTGCATGGATTCCCAGCAGCAGCTGCAGCGGCGGCAGCGGCACTGAAGGAGCTGCTCAAGCCGGTGGGACAGCAGCCCAAACCACCAGGCCCACCGCCGCCGCCATCCTGCACCGCAAAGTCCTTCTCCAAGGTCGCCTGGTGACGCAGTTGCTCGAGACGCAGCTGATTCTGTCGCTTCCACTTGGTGCTGTGTCCGAAGGAGATCGGGAGAACAGGAGAAACTGGTTACTTAACACTTAAGCCTTTCACTGGAGTATAACCGAAGTAAATCCAATCTTAAATCCTTAATTCTAGATTCATTGAGTGTACTCACCGACGGTTCTGGTACCAGGTCTTCACCTGCGTCTCGGACAGGTTGAGCGTCTCGGCCACATCGCTGCGATCGGCCACGCTGAGGTACTTCTGGCAGCGGAACTTGCGCTCCAAGTAGGCCAGCTGGGCGTGTGTGAAGGCCGTGCGCCGTCGGCGCGGCTTGCGTCCGCTCTTGCTCAGCTGCAGCTTGTGCTCCGCATAGCCACCAGTGCCGCCGCCGCCGCCTCCTCCGCCGCCGCTTCCTCCTCCGCCTCCTCCTGCCCCGCCTGCATTGTTATCTCCACTGGAGGCAGCCGCTGCAAGTAGACCCGCTGCCACACCCGCTGCCGCTGCCGCTGCACTCAGTCCGGAGGCCATGCCCACGGTTACGCCAGAAGCTCCACCAGAACCAGATCCCGAGCCTGGTCGCGGCGTGGCCGAGCCGCAGGACTCTACGCTAGAGTCGTCGTGGTGGGTGAATCGATGGCGATGATGGTGGTGGGCAAGCAGCAGCTCCTGCTGGCAGCCAGGCGCCGTGGAGTCCGGTGTGGATCGGTCCTCGATGTCTATGTCCGAGTCATCGTTGGAGAGATCGAGCTCTGCAGCGAAGAAATACCAGAGATATTCATGATTAATAAGGGGATTTCCAATAAGTTCAATTAAATAATAAAGTCACCCCCAAGGATATAGATTCGAGGATGAAGAGCTTTTAAAACTGATTCGATTGACCACTTGAGAAGCAAGGGAAGCGTTGAGCCAGGACACTCGCTTTGAAACACTGTTGCCTGCTTTCGGGCGCAGCGTGGCGTTAATGCGTCCATCCGTCGGCCTGCCTCCTCCGCAGCGCGTGCAGCCACTTCCGGTCGAGGAGAGGCGACCCGGGGAAACACTCATTACCGCGCTCCGGCCACAGACAACGAGCCGCGAGCCTCAAGTGGGCGTTGGTCCATTAGGAAGACAGCGACTGGGATGGCCTGCTGCTGCCGCTGCTGCAATTTGCCGCAATCAACGTGTTATTTATATCCGGATCCCGTTCGGGATCGAAATCGGAGTCGGACTTGACTCTGCGGGCTGCCTGATTAAATTCACGTGTCGCCGAGCGCTCAATTGTTTCGCATTGGAATCTGCATGTACACTGCAAACAATTCCACTGAAATTAAAGACTTTAATCCAGTGGTCTCCAGGCTATAATTAATGAATAGTGATTAAATACTAGAAAAGGCTAGATTTAGCTTTAAATTTACATTTTGTCAGCACTTGTGGAAGGTCCGTGTGCCGGCAGAGGCTGGGCAAATATGAAAAACATCTTCAAATGATCCTCAATCAATCCACTTTTAAGGATTTAAGAGTTATATATTTTTCCCAGTGCCCCTTAACCTAACATTCACATCAATCCAGGCTATAATTAAATAATAGTAATTTAACACTAGAAAAGGCTAGATTTAGCTTAAAATTTACAATTTGTCAGCACTTGTGGAAGGTCCGTGTGCCGGCAGAGGCTGTGCAAATATGAAAAACCTCATCAAATATGCCTCAATTAATCCTCTTTTAATGATTTAACTTCTGTTTTTTCCCCAGTGCCCCTTAACCTAACATTCACATCAATCCGATCCGGATAGCAACCCTCTTTGGGAACTCATCTTCGATTCCTCGCCGCGTTCTGACTTGAGCGTCCGCCGCAGGCGCTCACGTGTGTCCGCTCAGCAAGGATTCCTGGGCGGAAATTATTTTTATATTTGTGTATTTTAACCCCAAATGGGTTTCGACTTCTGATTCTATTTATACCGACTTCTCGCAGACAAGCGGATAAAGAAGAAGGGGTGCTGGCATATGGGATATACATGCGAGAGGTTATTCAATTATTCATATGTGTGTCTGTGTGTGTGTGTGGGGATGTCCTGGGGAGCGTCTCGAGTGAGTTCTTTCTTTTTCCTTGAAAGTCACGTCGTATCAATTTGCGGCACAATTGCCATTTAATAGGCACTTGAACTGTGAGACACACATACATAAAAAAAGCACACAGGACACTGAAGAAGGATAAGGATGATGTCCTTGCATGTGCCGACAATTTAGACCGCTTTAAGAATGACGTATTTTCGTCTCAATTGGGAAACAAATCGAATCTAATTGAAGGGTTCAATTAGAAGAAATAAAAAAAGTAAAAAGTTAAAGATAAAGACTAGATTTAGTTCGGGATCACCTGCCAGCTTGCTTTTGGAGTACAAACACCAAACCTACACAGACGTCACTGAACACTGAATTACAAAAGCCAAACAGCTCAGACTGTTAAATTCTGTTTAACTTTTTTAGTTTTCCTTAATATTTGTAAACTCAATTTTTAGTTTAATTATATTATGGGACTTTTTTTTTAATTTATTAACTTATTATTTTTAGTTTAATAATATTAAGGTACTTTATTTTAATTTATAATCATCTGTTAATCAAAATAATATTATTTTACTTAGAAAAAAGGGTCTCCCCAATCCCCATTTCCTCGGGGAAAAGCTGCTTTTCACGACAACTCCAGCAAAAGTTTCACTTTCTCCATCTAACTGTTGGCAATTAGCTTCTAAATAGTTGTAATTGTTGAGTTAAACTTTATTTAATGTCATGCATAATTAGAAGACAGGCACACATGGGCCAAAAACCAAACAAAGCCAAAGCACCTGAGGCTGTACACTGAAACAGGGTTTAAATTACAAATTTTTTGGGATATAATCTAAAAAGCATTGAGAATATAAATTGAAAAAAATATATGTATAAGATTTTATTTAATTTCCTTAGAAATACATTAAATTTAATACATTCATATTTATTTTTTTTAATTGCAAAGTCAAACATCTTGATTATTCTGCAACGCATTCCTTTCTTGCTTTTTCTAAGTGCATTTGTCATTGCAGAGATTTCATTCATAGGCTCACTCCACCTCTTTTTTCTCTGTCCTTTCCCTTTCTGTTTTCTGTTTTGTGTTCCCTTTGGCCAAAAACAATTAAAGTGTTCGTACGTGACAAATTGCTCAAGCGCAGGTTACGCATCAAGCAGTGCCAGTCACACGGTAAACAACTGTACAATTTGAGTAAATATATTAATACAAAGTATACGTAATAAATGTTTTAAAATACTTTAACATTTTATAAATTACATACATATATAATTTTTTTTCTTTATCTGCTTTATCTTTACTTATTTCTGGCACTTTGTTTTTTCTGTGTATGCAGAGCAAGCAGTGCACAATTAAATGACAGCCCCAAGCTCTTGTTTTTGTTGTTTCAACTCATTCATTCCCACCCACTCTCCGCCTGTCACAGCCTCTGTCCCTGTCCCTCCCCCGCTCCGCTAAAAGTTTCGTTTGCGATAATTGAGCGAGGTGTGAGATTTAAATGCCACAGGCGGCCACAGGACAAAAAGGGAAAGGGAGAATCGAAGGAGGAAGGAGCGAGAGCGAGCCCGGCAATTGTCAGCGAAACATAAGGGCAAACATCAAAGGAGGGAAGGGAGGAACAAAGGGCATGCTAATTGGCCAACAAAGACGTTTAGTATATGCACGAAAAGTGTGGTTATGTATGACTCTTAATTTTTTGGGATTGTTATTATGTAAAATTAAGTCCTTGATTGCCTGCTTAAATTGGTAACTTAGTGCGATTTAACCTATATAAAATAATAAAGCATATAGGCATATAGCAAATAAGTAACTTAGTTTAAAATTGTTTAAGCGGAGAGTGGAAAAATCAAAAACTTGTCTGTACTCTGATTTTGATACTTCAAAATATGTTTTAATCTTATTATTTGATATTACTGAAATGCAATATTTGTGAGGATATTACTCACCTGAATCTGTTTGTCGTCGCGTGATCAAATCCCCCAAAAGATCGCGTATTAAGAATGATTTTGAACTCTGCATTTTGACGACTTGGCTTTATTTATTTCGTTTCCGCTTCCGCTTGGAAATATGATTTGTATTTTGTGATTTGTGCGAACTCCTTTAGGCCGACATCCACATTTTGATCATTATTTCACTTGTCACTCCGTTTAACATTAACAAAAAAATGCAGTTTTCTTCCGCTTCGTTTTGGTTTTAATATATTTATTTTTTTCGACTAAATATTGTATGTTATTTTTAGCCGACGGCGGTGGTTTTGGTAATATTTCAGGATCCCAGGATTCTACAAGTAATCGAGTTTTCCGGGACGTAGCACACGCGCACACACACAGCGGCAGCGCAGGCAGAAGTAACTGTAACTGTAACTGAACCGCTAAGCGCCGAGTCAAATGAACAACTGAAATGCGAAACGCCGAACGTTTATTAATCCTTTTAGCGAACATCGCCAGGATACACACAGGCACACACACCCCCACACACACACAGTCAGAGAGGCAAGTGAATTACGCGGATTTGTTGCTGTAAACGGGACAGTTTAGCGCTCACGCCGACGTCGACGTCGACAGAGGGCGAAAAACAAAATAAAGTCGGAAAAAAAGGAAACTTTCGCAATGGCCGCTGCCATTTAACCGTTATTTAATCAGTCGCCTCATAGACCGAGCACACTCGTGCCGTCCCGCTCGCTCGCAGACTTCCGCCGTCCCGTTAGCCATTTTGTTAAGCAGAGCAGGACACCCGCCGGAGCTCTGTCTCTTTCTCGGGGCAGGACTGCCGCGCTTGCCATTGGCTGTTACTTTCGTTTGCCGCAACAACCCCGTAATTTTAAAAACAACCCTCGCGAAACTTTCGCCACTGTTACTTGCGCCCAGGCTGCGTGCCATTCAAGTCCTGGCCAGTCGCGGGCCCAACGTGCTGTGGATCGGATCAAGCGGTGCAAGCAGTGCAAGGCGGAGTGAAGGTACCGTTATAGTTCGTTAGAGAAGAAATACTGCATTGCCGTCGGTAAGTTTGGCCACACTGTCGGATGGAAAGCAAGTGATGTTAATTCTTTAGGAGAATCATTAGCCACAATTCGAAATATTAAACAGTTCACTCATTTTCATGGTCTGTTTTAATTTTTTTTTTACTCAGCTTACATTCCAAATTAGATATGATGAAATTTGTTTGTCGATTCTTAGGTTAAAAGAGACTGGACGTACACGTACGATGTAAAATTTAAATAGACTTTGGGTAATATTTTAGAGTCCGAATGTGTGTATGTGACATGCTTAGGCGCCAGCTTACTCAACTAAAACTATTCTTAAGCCATTTTAAAAACAGCAATGCACTGGGAATGCACTTTCTCACTTCTTTTCCGTCTCCGCTCCCTGCTGTCTTTCAGCCTGATCGATCTGGTCCAGGGCCGCTATGGCCGCACCCACCAGATGAAAGGAGCCGGTGACGAGGACGTCCAGCTGTCCGCCGGTCTCCGTTAGGGGGAATTGCTTGCGAATTTCGATGAAGGTATCAACTAGGTGGAGGAAAGCCTTGCTATTACAGGGTGTACTTCGGGCGCGACACAGTTCATCCCAGTCATTGGCAATGGACTGCGACCGGCCCAGCTGCTTCTCCTCGCTGACGGACAGAAAGACCTGGCTGGCATAGATGGGCTTTGCGGCGGACAGATTCGGCGAGAAGCAGGCCAGGTCGAAGGGATAGGTGCGGTGCAGGACCTGCAGCAGCGGCTTGATGTCCGATGTTCCCTTGCGGTTAAAGATCAGGACCTTGGGATTGGGACTGCAAAGGAAAAAAAGGAATTTTAAAGGAGGTTTAATTGAGTTAACCTCCTCCCCATTCACCTGTCTTTCACGTTCTTGTGGAACCACTCCGCGCACACCTCTATGCTCTCCAGCGTGTGGGCCCCATCGAAGAATAGCCGCATCCCGCGCCAGTCGACCTTTTGGCAACGCCCCGGCCAGTGGGCCTTGACCAGGCCGTCCAGGAGCTGTGGATCCATCCGCACCTCGTTGGCCGTGTACTCCTTTCGCTGCGTCTTCGACAGATAGTCCATGGCCAGCTGAATGGCCAGCGAACCATTCAGCTTTATCACAGCGCTGAGGTCCTCGTAGGGCTGGGCAGCGGTCACCTCCGACCGGAAGTACTCCTCGGTGGGTGGCACCTCGAATACGGTGTCAATGCCATTATCCTTTGCCCGCTGACGGATCACCTGCAGGCACTCCGGCTGCGTGACATGCGTAAAGATGCTCGCTCCGGGCTTGATAATGCCCGCCTTCTGCCACGCAATCTCCTCGATCGTGTAGCCCAGCAGATCTGTGTGTTCCAGGGCCAGCGAGGTGATGCCCACGGTGCCCACGTTGCGCACAATATTGGTGCAGTCCGACTCGCCGCCAATGCCCACCTCCAGCACGGCCACGTCCACCTTCTCCGCCACGAAGACGTGAAAGCCCAGTATGGTGACGAACTTGAAGTAGGCGGGCATGTCGTGGTCGTGCTCCCGCAGCTCCCACAGGCGATTGTACACTTTCCAGAAGTGCTCCGTGAATTTGGCCTTGTCCAGCGGCTGGCCATTGATGCGGATGCGCTCGTTGGTGGCCAGGATGTGGGGCGAGGAGTAGAAGCCCGTTTTCAGGCCTTGGTGGCGCAGCAGGGATTCGGTCAGAGCGCATGTGGAGCCCTAAGGAAAGGTATTAGTGGAGCTTGAAGATTAAATTCAATTTCCTTGATAACAACAGAAGCCCCAAACACACAAATTGAGAATTATAAGCCAGCTAATTGCCTTTAAATATAATTTATGGCTCTTTGTTCTTGAACTCTCGCTGATTTTATTTTATTTTGTGATTATAATTTGATTAAAAATAAATAATAAGAAATAAAAGCCCTTGTTTTCTGCCCAATTATATATGTTACAAGGTCACCCCACGCATTATCTGAACTCGATTCCAAATGGACAACCTGTTTATCTGATTATAACAGAGTTATCTACGGAACGTGCTCCACGAATAGTACAGCCAGCTAATGAAAATAATCAAAATATAATAGCCAAAGCTCAATTTATGGCACAACGAACTTCGAAACGAGAAAGAACCGGAAAGTAAACAATTGTCCCAAGCTTAGACTAGAAGATACCCTAACAAAAACAAAAACAGAGCGTATTAAGGTGTTAAAAAGGGAATAAATATAACGTTGTTATATTTAAAAAGGGAATAAATATAACGTTGTTATATTTAAAAAGGGAATAAATATAACGTTGTTATATTTTTAATGGTCAGGGGTGCCCAGGCACTACATTGATAGGTTAGAATTGCATGTGTGTTTGTGAGAAATTGAAAAATAGCTAATTAATTAATTAAATTAATAATTGCATACTAAATGGCTTTGGCCAAGAAATTATTCAAATTATTATTAAAATTATTAAAATAGCAAATGGTCAGCACTTGGGCAAGGCATACAATGTGCGTATACTGTTTGTGTGCCGACAGAGGTTGGGTAGAGAAAATTGCTAACTCACGGGTCGTCTAGATCCCCTTTCTAAGTATATTTCATTTGCAAAACTTAAAGGAAAATATGAAGCTTTCGTTTGCAAATGCAACTGCCGCACATACCCTCCCCACTCGGGATTAGCTCTGTCCGCTGAGTATCAAAGACCCAAACAGATCCATCAATAAACAAAATATCAATTCGAAAAAAAGCTAAACAAATCTTATCAGCCAGCGAGCGAGTGAGCGAGAGATTAGCGGCCTCGCCACACGTAGAGAGCGACTCTTGGTTGGGTGGAGCGAGGTGAGCCAGGGGAGAGCTCAAGCTCAAGCTCAAACAGAGCGGCAAGAACTGGTTACTGGTTACAAGAAATAGTTAATTTACACTGACCTTGCCCTTGGTGCCGGCCACATGGATGTAGGACAGCTGCTCCACAGTCTCCAGCGGTAGACCGCTCCGCTCCAGATACTTTACCGTGAACTTTTTGGCATCCCGCCGGGATATCACCGAATCCCGAATGGTGTCCTCGTTCGATTGCAGGAAGTTCAGCTGGGCGATGGCTGCCTGGAAAATGATTTAATGTTTAAATCATTTAATTAACTAATCTATGAAGCTCTCCCAGAGACTCGGACTCACCTCGAAAGCCTCGTTCACAGCCTTGTTGGTTTTGTCGCTTATTAGCAGGTGGTTCAGCTGCTCGACGGCTTCCTACGAAATATGATTATTTAAGGTTTTAATTTAAACTTTCAGCGGGAGACAGTAGAGCTTTGACTTAAACAATGTTTGCCTTCTTTCCAGGGACTCTTAACAAAATATACAAATAATGTATTGAATATATTCTCTTTAAACTTTTGAAAACCGATAAAAAATTAACCTATTTATTGTGATTATTTGCTTATAAAAAGTTTATATTTGATATTTGGTAAGATCTGTTTTTTATTTTACATTTTCTACACGAAATTCACACAATTTATGCTTTAAAATATTTAAAAACTAACGTACGTATCTTGATTTTATATTATACAAAATATATATAATATATTTATACAAAATATGTAAAAATGTATGCGCTGATACATTTCTACAAAATATTTTCTATAAGATACCACTTCGTAGCACACCTTTGGACAGAAATTTAATTGATTTCAAATCCCCAACTATTTCTAAATAAAACGGAAACTCCTTGGCTAAAATCAGAGCTATCCCAGGGACTTTGACTTACCTCGAAGGCATCGTTGCATTCCTTGTTGCATTTCTTGGTCTCTATGACACCACTGTCATTGACGGTCTTCTGGAGTTCGGGATTAAAGACCAGCTCGGCCAGGGTGTAGTTGGGCGGTGGGCTCGAGTGCTGCTCCCTGACGGCCCGAAGACGTGCCTCCTCCATGCTCTGGCGGTTGCTCACTGTTCTCCGCCGGCTGCTCAGTGCGCTGAGGGTGCTCGCACGGCTGACGGGCAGCAATCTGGGCACACAGACACGGCACAGCTGGCGATTGGCCATATTTATAGAGCGCCTTTCTCTCTGGTCGCGACTCTCGCTGGTGGTATCTGTGGGGATACAAAAAAAAAATCAAAAAGCTGGTAAATACAAACCGAATCAGTTAGGCGGCGATCCGTGTGCGTGGCCATGCACCTACGCGTCTATCAGCACAAGTAAATCCATTTGTATTTAAATATTGCGCCAGATAACGGATAACAGATAGCGAAATACCTATCGATTGCGATAACTAGATAAACACACAGTCAGGCAACCCTGCAGCCACGCACACAAGCTCAGGCTCCACGCTTCGTGCACACACACGCATACACACAGCCGGCGCTAGTTGCAATAAACAAACAAACAAAACAACAAACTGCACTTGTTGCCACGAATCTGGTCACTCACTGGATTGTCACGCTATTGATTTATGCTCGTTAACCACTTTTCAGTTGTCGTCCCTGCGGAATATAGAAGAAACTTAGGCATTATTTGTTTGGCAATGAACTATAACGTAATCTCACGCACACACACACGACCCAACATAAAACATGTGGACGGAGAAAACAGATGTTCTTGCTTCAGCGGCGACAGGTTGGTGAATTTCAAGCCAAATTTTTGGCGACTGAAATGTGTAGAGCGGATGAAAAGTAAACTTTTCCAAACTTTAACTTAAATTTAGAAATGTCCGGGCATCATTTCAATATTTTGATTGTTTTGCAAGCGCCTGCTAGGGCCGGTTAACTCTCAAAAACATTTTAAAACGTCACAAACGGAAAGCTGGACAGCTTGTTTACAGTTAGCTATTTTTTTTTGTCACCACTCCCACTAGGTAAACAGAGGCAGGGCGAGCATCTCTGGTAGTTAGCACGCGGATTTTGTTTAGAATCCGGGAATGATGACAGAAACCAGCAGCAATTCCAGCTCCTCGGTCCAGCGCCAGCGCCTGGGCATGTGCGAGGTGTGCGCCGCCACGGAGGCGCGCTATGCCTGTCCCAAGTGCGAGGTGAAGACCTGTTGCCTGGCCTGCGTCCAGATCCACAAGAAGGAGCTGGCCTGCGACGGGCAGCGGGACCGCACCAAGTTCGTTCCCCTCAGCCAGATGACCGCCCGCGAGTTCATGAGCGACTACTGCTTCCTGGAGGAGTGCACCCGGTACGCGGAGAATCGCAAGTCGGATCGCAGCAAGCGCTTCACCCGCGACAACAGCAGCAGCGGCAAGGGCCTCTCCATGGCCAAGCACCGTCTACGATCGGCGGCGCTCAGCCGCAATATCCGGCTGATGCTGCAGCTCCCGAACTTCAGCCGGCACAAGGAGAACACCACGTATCTGAACTGGAAGCTGAGCCGCCTTTACTGGCGCGTGGAGTGGCTGTTCGTAAACATTCCCATGACGGAGGAGGACGAGCCCCGACCAGTGGCCCGCTTTGTGGATGTCCGCTGCGACGAGAAGGTTTCTCTGGCGGATCTGGCCCTCAAGTATGTGGACCTGCAGCAGGAGACTGCCCGGTATCATCGCAAAAGCCTCATCCACCACCAAACGGCGGGCTTGGGCCAGCTGAGCTTCTGGCTGCGTGCCGAGGGCGTGCGCCGTAGCTCCACCCGCTGCTATGCCTTGGAGGCGGCCACTCCGCTGGGCGAGAATCTAGCCGGCAAGACCATTGTCGAGTTTCCCACCATTTATGTTACCTACGAACCGAAGCCGCCCTTGGGGCTGGAGGTCATAGACAGCGGTGGGTTTTGGAACCTGCTTGATTCTTGGCAATTCTTTTTTAAGAGGCATCTTTTGTATTTTTTTTTCAGATGAAGAACTGGAAGAGGAGGAAGTTGGGTCGCCGCCTGAAGCCAAGAAGGCCAAGGAAGAGGAGGAGGAGGAGGAGGAGGAGCCGCAGCATGATGTCTTCCAGGGCATAGCCACAGCCTTTGCTGGCGAGGATGCCAGCGAACCCGAAGACGAAGATGAGGAGGATGTTGACTTGGCGTTAGCGGGAATTTATACGTAGCCCGGAAAGGAGGAATTAGGAACCAGAACCCAAAAGCAAAGACAATTGTTTCACATATTTTTACATAAATCTTGTATTTTTCCTCATACGCATTTGATTTAGTTTTAGTTTATTATTTGTATATCATTTTAGGCTAATTAAACGTTACGAATTCAAACCACTTGTCGACCTTCCTTCAATCATTATATTATTGTATGTATGCATGTCGTGTATATAATATATATATATATAAAGAGGTTTTCTGGGGGGGAAAAATCAAAGTTACACAGAGTTCCTCTTGGTATTTCGGGGCTTTCAATTTTGATATACCAATTTATTGAAATTTATGCAGCATTTCATTTGTACACAATGCCAGTTTATATAGTTCATAGGTTCCTATATTATTTCGCTTTCTATCGGGTTTGCCTGCACCAGTTTTTTTGTTGTTATTAAAATATAAGTTAAAGCATATGTAATATTAAATATATATAAACAAACAAACAAGTTTTCTAACAAATCAACATTTTCAAAATGCATTTCAAGGCTTAAGACAGGAAAAAAATATATTAAAAAAAAACAAAAGAGAAGGAAAACTATTGAAATTGTTCTAAAAATACATATTTATCATATATAATTGTATAATTGGAATCGTAATTTGCATATTTTTCACACCAATCGTAAGAGTAAGGGGGAAAGAAGAGACACACAGAAAGAAAAAGAGTGGGGAGAACTGCTTAGACATTAATAATAGTATTTAGATGCTGGTAATTGGAAGTGCACTCGGAATTGGAATTATATAATCGCGCCCTCTCCTCTATGAGCTAAACACACGACAAAAATAATCATAAAAACTATGCAACATACAAAAGAAACATGTATCGTATATAATATATAAACAAAAGTTTGGGGAAGGGGGATAATATCAGGGGGGACTCGGACTCTCGGGTTTATAGTTCATAGTTTACATAGAGAAAATTTACATATATATTTAGCTAGTCGTACATAAATCGGTAATTGGTTTCTTTCTTCAATTCATTCTCTAAAAAAAATAGGGCACACACACAACACACACACACACACGCACGACACAATTTGTTAGTTGTTTTTTTCGGTTTAATTTATTTTTTAATTAATTGAATTAATTTAGTAGACACACGCACACAGAGGGGACAGAGGGGGAGACAGACGACATTCAGGGCTTAGCATGAGTTGGTTCCGGAACCTCTGCTCCCTTCGCGTTCTCTCAATGACTGATTCGTGTCTTGAATGGATGAGCTGTGTGTTTGGTGTGTGTGTGTGTGTATTGGGTGTGTGCGTGCACCAGGTGAAAACATTTATACGTAGCTCGAGGATCATCGTCTCCTGCAGGCAGAAAGAAAGAGAGAGTATTCAATAGGAATCCCTTGGCCTTCAGAGTGTAACAGGCCTAATAGATATAAGATGACCTGGTCACACCATTAGAGCAGTGGCGATCTTGAGATCACTGAGTGAGAAATAGTGTGACCAGGTCATCTTATATCCATTTGGCCTGTTACCAGAGCAACTCACTTTTCGTTGGCATTTGTGAACGCAGCTCTTCCTCTCTCCTCCTGCTCCTGCTCCTGCTCCTACTGCTGCCCGGGCACAAAGTAACCGCCCTGAGGCACTGCCGCCGGCGCCATTATGGGCGCCAGCACATTCTCAGGCGTCGCCGACATGGGTGCACCCGAGGGATTGAACACATCCACATAGGAGTTCTTCAAAGCTGCAAGGGATGTGAAGGATTTGATGTTAAACCCTTTGAGTATCTAAATTTTAGGCCTTCACTTACTGCGATTGCGTTGCATCTTGAACATGTTTGACTGCAGCTTGGGCTGGGGTCCGCCGGGTGCGGCTGCCGCTGCTGCTGCTGCTGGTGAGGGGGCAGGTAGGGGCACCGTGGGTATCATCTCGGGCGCCGGGGCAGCCGTATAGTCAATGGGGCTGCCATACATCATCTGGGGCGGCTGTGGCTGCTGCTGCTGATCCACCATTTGCTGCTCCGTTGGGTGATTACTGAACATGGGAGCACTCACAGCGGGCATGGGAGGCATTGGAGGCATTCCCATGGCAGGACCGGCACCCAAATCGCTCATCTTGGGCGGCGGCTTGAAGCTCTCCGCCTCCTCGCCATTGCCCTCGGTGTTGGTCCAGCACTTGCGCTCCTTGTCCCACACAATGGTCGGGTTCTTGTCGTCCGGAAGGATCATTTGGTTCTTGGGTTTTAGGGATAACTTGTTCCAGAGGCCCCCAAACCAGCCAGAGTTCTGATTGCCAGGAGGGGCGCTGTATAAAGGAGAGGTTATTACTCGCTCCTATCTGCCAGAGTGGGAGAACTCACCCTAGATCACCGCCTGAGTTGGGCTGCTTGCCCGCCTGCTGCTGCTGCTGCTTGCCCGCCCCGTCCAAGGTGGGCCTCTGGCCCTCATCCTCGTCGTCGTAGCTCTTCGACTTGGGCATGGAGATGGCCGGCCGGCCCTGGTGCTGCGGCTGCTGCTGCTGCTGGAGCTGTGCGTTGGGTGGCATTGGATTAGTCTCAAGCGATGGCAAACCATGTCAGATTAGGCATAGATTAGTAACAGAGAGTGGTTAGGGGTTAGAGAACCGAACGGAGAACGGAGAACGAAGAACGAAGAAGGAACAACAAATGAACTGGCGCAGTCAAAGGTAGCCTAACCCGCCTAACCCTAACTCTAACAGATTACAGATTGCTTGCTTAGCTTGGCCTTAAGACTAGTTTATGGCTAACACAGTTGGACAAGCCAGGTGTCCCAGGTACGCTCCACACTCCCTCTTTCTTTACAATTTCTTCTTAGATCTAAGAGCCAGGCCAGGGTCCTGGCTCCCGCCGCTCCTGGTGGGCGCATCAATGTCGTAGGTGCGCACCTCCTTCTGCTTCTTGCTGTCCAGATAGCTCTCGAAGCGGCTCAGGCTCTGCTCCACCTCGGAGCACATCTTCTGGTAGTTGAGCGGTATGGCCGGATTGGCTATCAGCTCCTCCAGGGACCACACATGCTGCGGCTGGGCAGCTCCAGTTCCAGCCTCCATCGAGGCTGCTGTCCCCGCCACCGCCACCGCCTCCTTATCCTTGCTCGTTATAATCCCATACTTGTTGAGCAGGCTGTGCGTGTAGTAGTCCGTGTCATCGCAGCTCTCATCGTCGTCGTCATCATCGTCATGGCCATAGGGGAACAGCTCCTGCTCGTCGTCGTCGTCCTCCTCCTCCTCGATGGCCTGCTCCTCGCCCTCGGCATCCTCGTCTATCACATAGTCGCGGAGCATGTAGCTCCGATAGCTGCGATCGGCATTCGCTTCCGGATCATAGGAGTTGCTGCTGCCCAGCGGCATGTCAATGGGATAGGTGCCATTGAAGACGATGTGCGGTCGCTGCCGCTGATAGGGCCTGGCCTGGGCCACAGCCAGGAGCCTGCTCTCCGCCTCCTCCTGATCCGATTCGGCAATGGTCGTGGGCAGCTTGAAGTTCACACGCTTGACGGTGGCGGAGGCGGCGGATGATGAGCTGGTCGTGCTGGTTGTGCTGCCTGAGGATGCAGTAACGGTGGCCGCCTTGGCGGCTATGAAACGCGTGGGCGTGGTTAGCGTTTGGGGCGTGGCTAGGCAAGGACTACGGTTAGGTTTTCTACAGCTGGGTAATTGGTTAGGAGTTGCTGCGGTTGCTGTTGCTGCTGCTGTGGCTGCTGCTGCTGCCGAGTTGCTGCTGCTGCTGCTCGTAGCTTGATGTCTTTGGTTTATGTTGGAAAAGCTACTTACATCATTCAAATTGAATGCCTTTGTGGAGGTGGAGGCCGTCGCTGGCTTGATTTGGGCTATGGCTGCTGCGGCTGCTGCTATTGAGGCTGTGGATGAGGCTCCTGCTGTTGCTGCTGCTCCTGGTACTCCCTTTTTGCGCAAGGAGCTGCTCCCACTGATCTTCTCCTGCTTCAAGGCATTCGCCTTAAAACGATTGCTGCCATTGCTGCGAGTGTGCTCCAGCTCCTGCTGCTGCTCCTGCTGCTGCTTCTGCTGCTCCTTCTGCTTGGCCTTAAGCAACTGCTGCTGCTCATCCTCCTCCTCGGTCAGCGAGGCTTGCGGCTCACTCACAGGCTGCATTCCATGCGGATTCGACAAGAAACTGGTTAGGATGTCTGGTGATTCCAGGTCAAAACAGGAAACACAACAACTCAAGACATAAAACAGAGACAGAACTCAAGAGGAACCAAAGAGCACAAGGAACAGGAAACAGAAAACGAAGAGAAAAAGCTAAGAGCTAAGAGCTAAGAGCCTAAGAAATAAAACTAAAATACAAAGGCCAAGACCTGCTTACAGTAACTAAAAAGGTAAATAAAAACATCCTACAAATCATGACCACACATCTCAGGGTTTTGGAGAGGACAAAGGTCAAGGTAGGAGGCTCTCGGCTGAAGCTGAACCTACCTCATCGCCGTACGGTGGCTGCTGGGTCCCAGACCAGTAATCGAAGCCATAGGCAGGCGCAACGGCAGGAGCTGGTGCCTCTGGCTGATAGGCTTCAGTGGCCGCATCTACTTGGCCATAGGTGGTAGTCAGCGGCTGCTGCTGCTGCTGGTGCTGGTGAGGATCGTATGACGGCTGCTGCTGGGCTGCCGCATGGGGATCGTAGTAGAGCGGAGGCTGTGGCTGCTGTCCATAACCTTCTCCCGCATCCGGCTGCGTCAGAGTCTGAGCCTGAGGTGGTGCTGGCTCATAGTAAGGCTGCTGATCCGGCTGCTGCAGGCTCTGTGGCTCAGCCTGAGGCTCCATGCTCCCAGCATTGCTGTTGTCATACTGCATGTTGAGCTCCCTGAACTGCTTGTTGACCTCCGCAAATTGCTGATCAATGTCCGCCTGCTGCTGCTGGAGGAGCTGCTGCTGCTGCTGCTGCTGTTGCTGTTGCTGGAGCTGCTCCTGCTGGGGCTGCTTTAGAGAGGAGGAGCATCTTTAGTTAGTTAGTTAGTTTAAGATTAAATCCCGACCGAAACCCACCACATCGGCCAGCGAGCGCAGCTGACGCAGCCAGGCCTTCTCCTCGGGCGCGGCACTGTCCTTGCTGCTGGCATTTGGGGGACTCGCAAAGGACACCCGGTTGATCAGGATGGGATCGTGGTAGCGCAGGCGTTCGGCCAGGCTGCAGACCTTTAAAAAAAAAACACATTAAATGTGTAAACAGCTCATTTAGTATTTTTTCCCAGCTCTAATAAGAACGATCAGCTCGTGAAAAATCGAGAGAAAACGAAATCATTTGAGTTGGGAGTTTACAAAATGTAAGAAAGAAAGGAGCCACACTCACCCTCTGGATAAAGTCCTGGTCGTAGCTCTCCGGCTTGAGCTCGATGTGCCGGGCTATCTGCTCCAGGTAGTTGGTGCAGCGGAAGTGCTGGCCGTAGTCGAGGATGCGCGTGGCCAGCAGGAACTTGTAGTGCTGGAAGTGGGCGATGCTGAACTTGGGGTCGAACAGGCTCCGTGCGTACTCGTAGATCTCCGTCATGATGATGGCCTCGTTGCTGGCAAACTCGTTGAAGTGCTTGTAGTGCGAGGCCCCCAGCAGGATCAACCGTGGGACATTGGCCGTCAGCGTTGTTAGCTCTGTGGCAGAGCTGTCGTAGCGCCCAAACTCCTCCTGGGCCACCAGATAGCAAAAGTGGGCCGCATAGATGTCGCCGCGCTGGAAGAGCGTAT
Organism: Drosophila lacteicornis; assembly: GCA_008044355.1. Taxonomy (NCBI): domain Eukaryota; kingdom Metazoa; phylum Arthropoda; class Insecta; order Diptera; family Drosophilidae; genus Drosophila; species Drosophila lacteicornis. Next base: position 79,799 of record VNKF01003845.1, read on the forward strand.
CCCCCAGGGCCACCACCGAGCTGCGATCGTACTCCGGCTGGCGGCTCTTGTTTGTCACCAGAATGGAGAGATGGGAGCGCCAGTCGCCCCACTGCTCGTCCCTTAGCTGGCTGACGCAGGCCGGGGTGCGGCAGCTCTTCATCTGGTAGAGCGTCTGCAGCGGATCGTTGGCCTTGATGGCGCGATTGAGGAACTTCTGGGCCACGTCCGTCAAAGCGTAGCGATCCTCGTAGAGGGCCAGGAAGAAGGCGTGCGTCCACAGGTTGTTGTCGGTGGCCCACTGGAGGGCCTCCTCCACGTTGCCGCGCAGCACGTAGCTGCGGAACTTGTCCGTGGCCGCCTGCTCCGAGAGAGACGGACCTGATGGAGTAGCACCTGCTCCTGCCGCTGCTGTGGTTGCTTCCTCCGGGGCAGCAGCAGCTCCGCCCGCCTCACTGTCCGCCTCCGAGTCGTCTTGGGGCTTCTCCGCCTGAGCCGGAGCCTGGCCCTGCTGCTGCTCATCCGCATCCGGCTCGGTCTCCGCCTCGTATTCGCTGGGATCGTAGGGATACTCCTGCTGGTTGTCCAGCAACAGGTCGCCCACATCCGTGTCGGCAATGTACTGAAGGGAAAGACAAGGATAAAAGGTAAAGAAAAGGATAAAAGGTAAAGGGTATAGGATAAAAGGTAAAGGCTAATCTAGGAAAGTCTGAGAGAGATCCTTACCCCGTTCTGGCGCAGCAGCAGGATGAGCAGGTGCCACATGAGGGCGTGCGAGGCGCGATACTTGTTCACGCTGCCCTGGGGCTTCTTCTGCGTGGCATAGAGCACGGTGCAGCCGCGCGTGGGTCCCAGGCGAATCTGCTCCTTGCAGAAGCTTATGATCTTGTCCTTGTGCAGCTTGCGGCCCTGCAAGGGACCTGGGTACATGCGGAGCAGGCTGCTCGTGCCGTCCCGGATGCGCAACGGCGTCACCTCCACATCGTTGCGGAGTCGCCCGCGTCCGGCATACTTGGGCTTCACCTTCAGCAGCAGGCTCATCGCGTACGAGGCCACCAGATGCGGCCGGTTGAACTGGAGCGGAGTGCGTCGCCTCGGCGGACGGGCCACCACAGCGGTGGTGGTGACGCCTCCATAAGTGGTCGTGGTCGTGGTCGATGGTGCTCCTGCCTCGCCAGGAGTGGCAGCGGCAGCTCTGCGATCGCAAACACAACATTGATTAGTCCGAGTTTATTTAGAGAATATAATATAATATATAGAAAAAGGGTAAATAATACAATTGATCATGCAAAATCGAAAAGGGTAAGGTGGGAGGGGTTCTGAGAAGGAATTGGGGTAGCTCAGGAGGTTGCAGGTTCAGGGGATCAGGAGTTCAGGAGTCCAGTGATAACTGGAGTTCCGGGGGAGAGAAGATCTTATCAGAGATGGGCGCAAGACAACTTCCACAGTTCCTCACCCTGCAAACGGCCTTAAACTCCATGTTTAGTTACGGTTAAAGTTAAATATAAAAGCCACAACATGATAAACCCCAAAACTTGCAGAAAGATTTATGAAATTTTGCTATTTTTAAACACTTTTTGAATCAAATAAAACATTCATATTTTTGCAAAAAGCTTTTTAAACTTTTTAACCCCGTTTCTCAATGTCCGGTTAAGGTTAACTCCCACTTTTAAATGAATAAAAGCAGCTTTAAATTCTTAAGAGCTTGGGAAATATAATATAATAGATTTCCCATGTAAAAAAATAAATGTTACCATAATTCCATTGTTTTTGATGCCCAATAGATATTGTTTTAATATTTAATTCCCTAAAACAACCATCCAAAAGACTGAGAGAGATAGACAGAGTAACGAAACGAAAGAGACTTTTCCCAAGCGGCAGACGAGAGGGAGTGCGACAGAGAGAGAGGGGGAGTGAGCGTGAGTGGGTGAAGGGTCAGGTGTTTCTTTTTGTTTCTTTTTTTTTTTTTTATGGCAGCGCAAAGCTTCGCAGAGCGAGGGAGCGAGAGAGTGTGACAGAAAGCGAGAGAGAGAGCGGGTTTATTTTTTTTTTTACTTTTCTTTTGTTTTTGTTTGTTACTATTGTTTCTTTTATTATATATTTTTGAATTGGATAATCCTTGCAGAATCTGTAATTATATCTATATTTTAATATCTCCTGAGAATAATTTTAAAGAGAAGAAGAAAGAGGTGTCCTGCTTCAGTAGAACCCGTTGTGAATTATAGAGCAACGAAAGGGGTAAGTAAGCCCATACTGCAGAGGCTACTTTCAAAGATTCAGAAAATGTAAAACTCCCAGCTCCCTCATGAGACTACCTTATATTAATGTATCATGCGTGGGACGTAGTGATAAAAAAAAATGTTTATCTGGGAAATTTAATATAATCTGAAATTAGAATCTTCTCCAGAAATTTAAAAAAGGCTTTTTTAAATTAAATAAACGGAATCGGTCTGCTAAAGGCTGGGATATTTCGAAATTCCCGTTCCCATTTTGATCCCAATATCAGACGTTTCTTTGGGAAATTTGATAGAAGAAGCAAGGATATTCCAATCTTCGGTTGCCGAAGTAAACCTTTTTTTTCTAGATTTTTTTGTTTTTTGTTTTGTTTTGGTTTTATCGTTTTTGACCACCTGATATCGAGACCGCACTCGGAACCAGCATAATACGGTCCGCAGCGCGAGTGGCGTCCATCTCCGTTCAAATTACTCAGCGATCGTGCACTGGACAGGTGATACGATGGGTACTGGCCATAGATCGACGATGATCCTCCATAGAAACTGGCATTATCCTCGGTCAGACTGCTGTTGAGGCTGATATCCTGATGCTGGGGTTGCTGTTGTTGCTGGTAGATCAGCTCTTTGTAATGGTGGCGACGATGGAATTCATTGGCTTGGGTTATGTATGCGTGTGTATACCTGTATATAAAGGTGGGAGGTTTTGGGCAAAAGCACAATTGTTGTTGTTTGTTGTTCGTGTTGTTTGTGCATTTTGTTGTTGTTGTTGGTTGGTTGGTTGGTTAGAGACGAAAACAGTGTTGAGGTTATTTACGAATTTGCATTAGTTGTTGCTGCTGTGTTTTGTTTTATTTGTTTCTAATTTAGTAAAAACGTACACAACGAACGGCACTTTGGTGGTGGGTGGTGGGTGGTGGGGAAGGCAAGGGAACACAGTGGAAGTGGAACGGTGGGTTCTAATTGGAACATTTTTGTATATTGGCACAACGAAGGGGAAGAGGAGAAAGCTGTCAAAGAGAGCCAGAAATGAGAGAGAGAGAGCGCAGGGAGAGTGGGATATCAAGAGACAGAGAGAATCACTAACTACAAAAAATTAGCAATTTAGTTTACTGATAAGATTAAAGCCCAAGTCCAACCTCAACATTAGGGGGGTGGGAAGGTTAAACAAACTATGTTAATGATCGCCAACCAATGTGAGGTTGGGGATCAACGAGCAGAGAGCAGAGGGCAGAGGGCAAGGAGCAGAGAGAGAGCGGCAAGGAGCGCGAGAGAGCAAAACTTGAGATCAAACAGTTAGGAGCGGACTGAGAGGGTTAACAGTGGGTGTGAGAGGTAGGTTGGTAAACGGTAAACGGTAAACGGTAAACGGGTTAAACGAAACTAAGAACAAAACCTCCCAATAATTAAACAAATTATAAAAAACACAATTTCAACAAGATCCTGAAACTTGCTGGGTTTATCTATGTTTAAACTAACTTCGTTAGTTTCTAGTTTAAATTAAATCCGCTTCCACACGAGTTAGAGCGAGATAGCTTTACCCTAATGGTTAAATAAGGTTTTATTTATGGGTTTAACTTGCCAAAACCAAATTATTAATATTAGCCAAGATTATCTAGGCTATTTATTAATATTTTTCATGATTTCTTAGGGTTTCTCCTAATAAAAAATAATATAGTTGGTTTCCAACTAATTTAATAAGTAAATAATAATAAAAACAACTTCATAATATTTTATAATAACAGTTTAGAGGGAATTAAGGCTGTCCGAACATTATCTTTCAAAATTAATAACTTTAACCAGTGCCTAGATATTAAAAAAAAAACTGTGTGCCGGCAGAGGCTGGCAGAGAAATTGCCTAGTTTATATAATATAATATTATTCAATAATAGTAACAAAGTAATTAAGGCTGTCTAAGCATTACCTATCAAAATTAATAGTTTAAACCAGAGGCTAGATATAAAAAGGAAAAAATTAGCTAACGGTGTGCCGGCTGAGACTGGGCAGAGAAAATGTATATAATATAATATAATTCTATAATAGTAACAAAGTAAATAAAGCTGTCTCATCATTATCTATCAAAGTTAATAGCCTAAAACAGTGGCTTAATATCACAAAATAAAGCTAATTGTGTGCCGGCAGAGGCTGGGCAGAGAAATTTGCTAATTTATATAATAGAATATAATTCAATAATAGTCTCATCATTATCTATCAAAGTTAACCTAAAACAGTGGCTAGATATAACAAAAATATGTGTGCCTGCAAAGGCTGTGCAGAGAAATTTGCTAATATATATAAATACAGACTGACTGAATCCCCCTTGAAACCCTGCAAGTTCCCAGGACCTTCTCCTAGTCTGGCAATACAAAAAAAATAAACCAAAGATTCACCCTAATCTTGAGAACACTCACCTTTCGCGCTCCCTGAGCAAAGCGGCTTCGCTGCCTCCGCTCACACTTCCTGCCGCTAAGAGGGCGGCGGCCGTAGCTGGTCCCGAGCCGGGCATCAGTCCACCAGCAACTCCTCCGGCTCCAGGGACCCCAGGAACGGTGGCCTTCGAGGCGGCAGCCGCACTCACAGCCGCCGTCATCGAGTTGATCATCTGGCCGTAGAACTTGGCGTACATATCGGCGTAGGCGTGCGGATTGCGCGACATCTGCTCGTACATGCCGTATGGATCGTAGGCGCCACCGGAGACGCCGCCATACTGGTCATACTGGGTGCGCCGCTTGCCCGAACCGGAGCCAGAGCCGCCGGCAGAACCGCCAGCTGTGGCACTGGGTCCTCCTCCGTTAAGGCGCTCCTTCTCGAGGTCGCTGTTGCGGGAGCTCTTGCGCCGGTACTCCTCGTAGCCATCCCAGTTGCGCAGATCGGGGTGACGCGGACCCCGTCGCGAGTCATCGGGGCGGCGTCCCTGGGTGTCGTAGCTTCGTCGACCGCTGCCACCGCCGCCAGCAGAACGCGTCTTGTCCGCCGCCGGCTGATGCTTCGTGGAGCGGCGGGAGTAGTGACGATCGCGTTCCCGTTCGTACTCATCGTAGTCATCCTCGGGGGCACTGCGTCGCGTGCGACCAGTCTTGCTGCTGCGACCGCCACCGGCACTTGCCGGTGCTCCCAGGCCGCTGCCGTCCAGCTCGCCCTCGCCCAGGTGATTCATCTCGGGGTTGTCCGACTCGCCGTCATAGTTGCTGTTGTTGTAGCGCCGCGAGTGATCGTAGGAGCGCTGATCCTGATCCTCGCCGCCGCTGAAATACTTGTGGGAACGTCGCCGCCAGTTGCGCTCGCGTTCGCGATCTCGCTCCCGATCCCGGTCCCGCTCGCGCTCCCTCTCCCGCTCCACCTCCGGCTCCGGGTGGCGCCTAGAGCGCGTGGAATCATGCTGGCTGCGCCTGTGATGGGTATCCCTTGAGGTCTTGCTCTCGTTGTGGGAAGGACCACGCACCGAGTCCTCCGTTTCGCCATCGTAGGTGTAGTGGCTGCTGCGCCCGCCGCGGCCGCTCCGTCTCTCGTCCATGGGTTCGCGGCGATCGCGTTCACGCTCGCGATCCCGCTCCCTTTCGCTGGCCAGGAACTCATCCGACTCGTCCTCGGACTCCAGGTCGAGGGAGGCGGCGGCATTGCCACGACGTCCGCCTGCGGCCGAGCGCTTGTCCAGCGGTGGCTGCTCCTCCAAGGCAGCCGCCGCCGACGACGTCAGTGCCTGCGGCGGATTGTGATGCAGCTGCTCCGGCTCGTCGGGCAGCGTGTGATGTACCGATAATGATGATGGCGGCAGTTCCACCGACGGCGGCGGGGACACGGCTTCGCGATCCTCCAGATTCTCCCCGTCCAGCACCACCTCGCGCTGTTCGCTGACTGGAGCAACGACACTGCTGCTGCTGGTCTCCACGCCCGTGACTACGCGTCGCGGCGGCGTCTGCCGCTGCTCCCCCTCCGAGGTGTCCTCGCCGTCGGCCTGGCGCTCCTCCATGTGCAGGGCCGCCGCCTGGGCCTGCTGCTCCGTGCCACCGGTGACCAGGCGCTGCTGCTGAAAGTCCAGCTCCGGCTGGCCGAGCACCAAACGGGAGAGACCCGGCGGCGGCAGTAGGCCAGCATCCTGATCCGCTTCACCCTCGCCCAGCTGCTCGGACAGGTGGCTCGTCTGCAGGTACTGGGCACGCTCGTCATTGGGGGCGGAGAGCACCTCCTGGTTGTCCTCCTGGGGCGGTGCATACAGCGAGGCCACGGGAACCGCAGCCGGAGCGAGTAAGGGAGCCGGAGTAGAGGCCAAAGGTGCTCCTATGGAAGCGGCCACTGGCAGGGCTGCCAGTATGCTGAAGGGCTCGCCCTGTGCCTCTGCCGGCAGGCCAAAGAGCTGCTCTGCTGGTGGTCCAGGGACCATGGGTGCTATTGCCGGAGCCAAGGGAGCCAAGGGAGCTATGGGAGCTATGGGAGCCAAGGGAGCTACAGGTGCTACTGGAGCCAGTGCTGGTGACGAGGAGGCGCCTTCCGATGGCGTGGCCAGTATGTTAACGCGCTTGCTCAGACCCGTTGAACGCTTGAAGGGATTACCGGCTCCTGAGGCGATGCTAGGGGGCAGTGCTGCCGGCGTCATGCTAGGAGGCAGTGCTGCCGGCGGTGCCAGCGCTGGCGGGGGTGCTCCCACGGAAACTGGTTGATTCTGGAAAGCTTGCGGCGGCACAATGGCATCCAGCTCCGGTTCCTGGCCCAGCTCCGGCGGTGGCAGCAAAGAGGGAGCCGGCGGCACCTCCACATTGTTATTGCCAAAGGCCGGTGGCCAGCTGCCTGGCGAGGATTGCACATTGAAGGAGTCCTCCAGCAGCTGCTCCTGTGGCGGCTCCATGACAGCCACGTTGCCGTTGCTGCTGCCCACGATGCTGGTGTTGTTGTTGTCATTCCAATCGCCCCAATCTCCCCAGCCATCATTCCGAGCGGGGGCTGTGCCTCCTCCTCCTCCGCCGCTATTGTTGTTATCGAAGGAGTCCAGCGGGGCTTCCGCTGGAGCAGGAGCAGGAGCAGGGTGATGCGTGGGATAATACAGTTGCTGCTGCTGCGGCGGCGGCAGTGGCTGCTGCTGCTGCTGTCCGGCAAAATAGTTGTTGTAGTTCAGCGACTGCTGCTGCTGCTGCTGCTCCTCCGGCGGCCAGTAGTTGGCCGTTGGCTGCTGTTGCTGCTGAAACATTTGGCTGGCATAGAGCTGCTGCTGCTGCGGCTGCTGGACAGGATGCGGTTGCTGCTGAAGAGGAGGATGCTGTGGCTGCTGCGGATGCTGCTGCTGCTGCGGCTGTTGCTGCTGCTGCTGCTGCTGATGCGGTGGCAGCCAGGGCGCATTGTTGTGCAACATGTTGGACCTGCAATCAAAGGGAAGACAATGCATATTAAAAACGAAATTCAACAAACAAAATCAGAGACTGCCTTAGAGCTAAGCCTGCTGTTTGGCAACTGGGAATTGGGGAAAAAGAGTGAACAAATTTGATTTTATTATTGTTCTATTAAAACTCAATCAATACTTAAATAAACAAAGAAAGGCAAGCCTGATCTCTGTGGTGATGAAAACCCAAGTGAATCAGTGAAAATGAGTTGGAAATAGTAAACATTAGGCTATTGTTTCCTAATAACAATTAAAAACAAGTAAGAAAGCTACAGTCGACTGTGCTCGACTGTGAGATACCCGGTACCTAAACGTTTGCGCTTCACACTAAAAGGCAAATTAACATTGTACATACATACATTGGCGCCATTATATCGCACGGCCAAGGCTCGAATACGCCACCTGTCGGCTACAGCTTGCAACAGCAGTGCCTTAGGGCGGTGTGTTAAAATTCTAACCCTATTGCTAATATCTCCCATGTTTATCATCCGATTTTATTGAAGTTTTCAGGAAACGTCAGTCTCTATTTTATTAATGTATTGTCTCTATTAACTTCAAGAATATATCTACTTTTTAGGATCGGAGATTTCTCCTTCTGCCTTTTACATACATTCTCGGTTGGCACTAACTTATAATACCCTTGTACCCTATGGGTACCGGGTATAAAAAAGGATCAAAGAAGAACAAAAAAATAACCTGCTGTGATGGAGCAAAGCTGACGATAGATTCGTGTTTAGCCTCTTCTGTTATTCCCACTGTTATGCCACTGTTACTCCCATTATCCCCTCTTTATTCCTTTATTCCCACTGTTATGCCACTGTTATTCCCCTTATCTCCCCCTTATTCCTTTTATAATTTCACCAACTTTTTAAAACATTTCGTCGTAAACTTAATAACTGTTGTTCGTTCTACCCTCTTGATTTAACACAGATTTATCTTATCTGCTGCCGGAAAGTTATAGCACGATCTCTAGCAAAGCTTGCTTAGTAATAGTAGTTATTCTTTTTTTTTGTTAATTTTCTCAATTCAATTTAAACGGACTTTGAGAAAGTAGGCCTAAAAGGGGTTTTTCTTTGGCACAGAGCGGGTGGTGGGGGAGGTTCTTGGGTGGTTTTGCTGGATTTGTGGAGCGGTTCAATGAACGAAACCAGTTTTCATGGAAAATGACCCGTTTTCCGCAACTTTTTGCAAACAATAAAAAATCACAAAAAAAAAACAGCTGCGCTGGCGGCCATTAAACGCAGTATTGAAAACAAAATATATACACATACAATATACATAATATGTAAAAGCGAAAAGCAAAAGTTAAAAGTTTACGTGGACGTTTGCCTTATGTACCCCCTCTCTCTCTCACTCTTGCGGCCTCTTCCTCTTCTTCGTTTTGTTACCACCGTTTCGCTCTCTTACTGTTGTTGTTTTTGTTGTTCTCTTGACGTAGCAGGTTTTTTTTTTCATCTGCTGTTTCGTTTTTGGTGCTTCTTCTTCTTCGCTCACAGATAATTTTTTCCATCAAATATTGCCGTTTTGTGTGCTTCTTGTATTTATTTATTTATTTCCTGCCTTCCCTCCCCCCTGAAGTAAAGTTGAAAGTAAAGAAACTCTCTGGGGCAAAAAGAAAAAAAAAACTTGGAGCAGTGGTTGAGAGCGACAGAGAGAGTGCTAGCGAGAGGGACAGAAAGAGCGAAAGAAGAGGAGGAGCACAGTGTTGCAATCCGGTGTCCCCCCTCTGGCTAAAGTTGACCACATAATTATTTTTACTGACAATAAAGGAGCACTTCAGCAGTTGTCTTTGTCAATTTCCTTTAAAAATAAATATTAAAGGCGGCCAATTGGGGAGCCGCTCTGCATAAACACACACGCACTGGCACACACACACACACACAGCCTCGCAGGCAGCCAAAGAGTTTTCCCTTCTATTCCTTCGTTTTCCAATTGAACTTACACAAATCGTTCGCTTATTTACACGCACACAGTTTCGTCTGGCAGTTGACTAAACAATACATTTACTTGTTTTAAGGGGTCGTTATTAAACAATTAACTACGGATTTTTTTCTCGTCCAAATGCCAACTCAATGGGCCAGTGTGGCCAGATTGAAATTTTGCCAGTGTGGCTAAATTTTGCTCTTCCAAAAATCTCTGAGTCGACATTTGCCCCTAAAAAATCCAGTCTTTTTAAAATTGAGAGAGCTCTGAACAAAAACGTAAGTGAAGAAAAGCGTGAAAATTTACGACGTAAGAAAATTCGCAACTATCGATGGCTCCTATCTAGGTGTACAAGTACCAGCCAATTTATTACAAGTACATTACCAATTTGAAAATGTAATTTCCCCCTTTCTTTATTTAATTTTTTCTTTAGTTTTCGTTCAAAATTAATAATAAAGTTGATTTATTTTGCGCTGTCATATACTCTATTAAATTTTTCAGGCCGATCTCACCTCTCTAAAATAACCATTTCTGATAATAAAAATAATTATTGATGCCGACTTATTTATTTAAATCGTTAAACAGATTACATATATTTTCTTCAGAAACCAAAAATGTTCACTTCACAACTCGTGTTTAAAAAATTCAAATAAGAAATTAAGCTCTGTGTTTAATTTAACCATTTCGGTTTACACAGCGATATTGTTTAGGGGCTCCTTGCCATCTTTTTTATTTAAATCGTTACAGTTTACATATGAATTTTCTTTGGAAACCAAAAATGTTCACTTCACAACTTGTGTTTAAAAAATCAAATAAGAAATTAAGCTTTTTGTGCATATTGTACCATGTCGGTTTACACAGCGATCTTGTTTAGGGGCTCCATGCCATCTTTTTTATTTAAATCGTTAAACAGTTTATATTTATGTTTTAGAAACCAAAAATGAACACATCACAGCTTGTGTTTAAAAACTTCAAATAAGAAAAGAACATGGAGCTTGTTCATATTTTACCATTTCGGTGGTTTACACATCGATTTTGTTTAGGGGCTCCTTGAGCATATTCTTGATGGTGTCAGTGGCAAACTCAGGGCGGCGGATGGCCTCGCGCAAAGCGAATCGGCAGCTCTGGAGGTCGAAGTCGGACTCGGGAGGCTCCTTGGTCTGACGCTGGCGCTTGCCAGCAACGCCCTGCTCATCCTCGAGCTCGGCGGTGGTGAAAGAGCGCTTCCTGTCCTTGAGCTGGATGGTCTCCTCGATCTCCTCCTTCTTGTTGCCCTCCTGCTCGGGAACCTTGGATTCATTCAGGCCCAATTGCTGGAGGACATAGTTAACCACACGGGCCTCCTGGTTGTTCTTCGTAGCGTAGTCAAAGGTTAAGTGGAACAGCGAGATGGCCAGCTCCAAGGCTTCCTTCGATGCTTGAGACAGATGTGCGCACTTGATGCTGGTGAAAACCAGCAGCAGCATGTGGTGGTCATTGGTAAAATCCTTTAAAAAAAGAAATAATTATTGTTTTTAAGTAGAGTTACTTCCAAAAGTTCACTAGTTTCATTACATTAATCATGCTCTGCAGAGCCTTAAGCTTGTTGGCCGAACCCAGAGCGTTGAATTGTTCCAGGGTGCAGGGTTTGCGGTGGGAGACAAACTCCTTGACTGCCGGGTTGCTGGGCTCCTTGAATGCCGGAGCCGGGTTGATGGGCTCCATGACTGGCGGAGCTGGGTTGATGGGCTCCTTGACTGCCGGAGCCGGGTTGATGGGCTCCATGACTGCCGGAGCCGGGTTGATGGGCTCCTTGACTTCCGGAGCCGGGTTGATGGGATCGTAGACTGCCGGAGCCGGGTTAATGGGCTCCTTGACTTCCGGAGCCGGGTTGATGGGCTCCATGACTGCCGGAGCCGGGTTGATGGGCTCCATGACTGCCGGAGCCGGGTTGATGGGCTCCTTGACTGCCGGAGTCGGGTTGATGGGCTCCATGACTGCCGGAGCCGGGTTGATGGGCTCCTTGACTTCCGGAGCCGGGTTGATGGGCTCCTTGAATGACTGAGCATGGTTGATGGGCTTCTTGAATGCCGCAGACTGGTTGCTGGGCCCGGGCTCCTCTTCATCCTCTTCCTCGGAATAACCGTATACCTCGGAATCGTCCTGAGTCGCGGTAGGAAAAGGCAAGTCGCTGGAATAATATACCTCCAGCCTGACGCCTTTCTGTTGCTGCTCCATTGCAGCCCTGACCTGTTGGCAGCCCTCCGGACCAAAGTAATTGTAATCGATATTGAATAGGCGCAGCTTGGGCTTATTTTTCATGGCGGCCACTAAGGCCAGGCCTCCATCGATGTGGATTTCATTGTTATCCAAATAGATCGTCTGCAGCATTTCGTTTGAGCCTTCAAAGGCCTTGGCAAGTTTGTGGGCGCCATGGTTTCGAATGAAACATTCGCTGAGGTCAATCTCCCGCAGCTGAGAAAGGCTTGGCAGGATCTCTGCTATTTTTGCAGCACCCGAGCCCCTCAGGCGGTTTTCATTCAACTTGAGTACCTGTAGGTTCGGGTTTTCCTTGAAGGACTCGGCCAGTAAGCCCACACTTTCGTGGTTGATCAAGTTCTCTGTCAGCGTAACCTCTTCGAGTGTCTTCAGCACTTTGAAAGCGGTGGCCAGTTCCCTGGCGGCAATATACTTCCAATTATTGCGCCCGCCGACGAAGGTGCGCAGCTTCAGCGGCGATCCGGCCTTCTCGGCGTTGCCATATAGTTCAATGAGCGCCTTGGACAGCGTGGTGGCGCCCTCATCTTCGAGAACACAGTTGTTCAGGAGCAACTTGTCCAGGGAGTAGCAGACGGGCGAGCGCAGAAGCTCCGCCAGCGCGAGCATCCCAGTCGGTCCAATGGGATTATCGGTGAGCTCAAGAACCACCAGTTTGGCGCCTGCCGCTATCAGACCCCTGCCCAGATGCTTCAGCGACAGTGGAATCTCCGGAATCATGTAGCGCTTGAAGACATTCTTCCACAGCGCAAGGCGAAACTCAGGGTGGCGGCTTAGGGCCTCACCAATGACCTCAGCCGCGTCCACGCTCAGCGTATTGCCCTCCAGGTTAAGGTAGTGCACAGGGTTCTGCTGGTTGAGATACTTTACCACAGTCTTGGCATCAGCAGCCGTTTCCCAGGTACGACCTTTGTCCTGGAATGTAATACCTTTTCCCTCCATCAGGACGTTCTTGACGACAGGAATAGTTCTCTGTCCTCTAATAGAGAAAAAAAAAAGAGATTGCTTCTTTTAGTGACAAACGGTAAGTAACAGAGTTGCCAGACTGTCAATTCAAGTTGTCTGCGCCACGCCATTTTGTAAAATGAATTCTCAGAAACATATACACAAACATGAAATATGTAGTTTTTCTAGGAAATTCTGCGAAAATGTGATTTTGTCCTGATATTGTCAATCGCGTGCTTAAAAACGGGTTGCCCTTTTTCGCTACTACTTCTACATTAACAAAATGATTGGCAAAATAAAGATTTAAAATTCTTCTATATTAATATTATGCTATTATAATCTGCAACTTTATATACATAATTAAAAAATAAGACTGCTACAAAAACTTTAAATAAGGAACCAATCACTTTACACAAGATAAAAGCACTCGTTTTCAGCTATTTCCAAGTATTTTTTAGCTTCCTCCTGCTCACACACACACACATTATGAAAATGCAACGAAACCTTTGCGCCTGTGCATTTCGAGTTTTGCGTTTGCTTACCTCTTTCGATGTGTAAAGACCACCTTCCTACGTCCCATTTCAGCTGACACCACAACCTTTTCCTTATAACCTTTTTGCGAAAAACAAGTACAAGAAGTACAAGTACTTGACCGATTCTGTGAAAAACTTGGAGATATATAGAAGCACAAGAATCAAGAACTTGGCGGCAAAGCGATAGGTAAGGCAAGCGTAGAGATGTGAAAAATGTTAATGTATCGATATTTTGCGATGTATCTGCAATAAGCTGTTATACTGTTATAAAATATCGTTAAATAAAAGCCGACTAGATTCACTTTTGCACGATATTTAAAAAACAATTCAAATTTATTACATCTATATCACAAATTATTTTATATAAAAACTCAGACCAATATTTATAAAATAGAATTCTTTATTCTAGTTGCGCGGGCACTTTTCCCAAACAGAGATGGGCCTTTTCCACCCCAGCTTTGGTCACACTGATTGGCGGCGAATCGGCGAAAATACAACAAAAACGAGAAAAGATAGAAGATAAAGGAAGATAAAAAGATCAAAAGAGATAAAGGAAAAGTTTTCAACCTGGCAAGATGCGAAAGTTGACCAGCTTCGTGTGCGGCACCGGTGCCGGACTGGCGGCCTTCTACCTGCAGCGGCTACTCGATCCCCAGACGGCGGCGTATAGCTCCTGGACGATCACGGACAGGCCGGTGGACTCCTGTGCGCTGTGGGACAGCAACTGGGACTGCCGCGAGCCGCGGTCACTGGTGCGCCCGCTGCGCAACAGCCTGCCGGATGAGGAGAACCGGTACAACTCGGAGCTGGAAAAGGCCAAGGCCAAGAAGGCGCGCCACATAATCCTGGTGCGGCACGGCGAGTACCTGGACGTGGGCGACTCGGATGCGACTCATCACCTGACCGAGCGCGGTCGCAAGCAGGCGGAGTACACCGGTCGACGGCTGTCCGAGCTGGGCATCAAGTGGGACAAGGTGGTGGCCTCGACCATGGTGCGGGCCCAGGAGACGTCCGATATCATACTCAACGAGATCCAGTTCGACAAGGAGAAGGTGGTGAACTGTGCCTTTCTGCGCGAGGGTGCGCCAATACCGCCGCAGCCGCCGGTGGGCCACTGGAAGCCGGAGGCATCGGTAAGTGGCCCTAATCTCTTCTCGCATTGATTCGCATGCTGACCGGTTTTCCGGTTTCCCTGCAGCAGTTCCTGCGCGACGGTACCCGCATCGAGGCCGCCTTCCGGCGCTACTTCCATCGCGCCTATCCCGACCAGGAGAAGGAGACCTACACCCTGATCGTGGGCCATGGCAATGTGATTCGGTACTTTGTCTGCCGCGCCCTCCAGTTCCCCGCCGAGGGTTGGCTGCGCATCAACATCAATCACGCGTCCATCACCTGGCTAACGATCGGTGCGTCCGGCAATGTGTCCATCAAGTACCTGGGCGACTCTGGCTTCATGCCCGCCGCCCTGCTCACCAATCGCATACCGCGGGACGCCAAGAACGTGGTCTGAGAGCTGAGAGCTGAGAGCTGAGAGGGGAAGATCTGCTGTTGCCACTGCCATGATGAGAAGCAATCCTAGTGTATTTATTATTGCCAAGCCTTAAAGTAAATCTGTAAGCACTGACGGAGCGGGAGCGGAGGTAGGTGCGAATATTTGTGATGATAGCCGGAGGAGAAGGAGGCTCCGGTCCGGGGTCTTCCGTTTTGAAATAATAACATTTTTATAGAATGCCAAAAAGGGTCTTTTAAGGAATTTTTTTAAAGGGATTTTAAAGGGATATTTAAAGGATCTTTAGGGGATATTTAAGGGATCTTTAAGGGAATTCTAAGGGATTTTTAAGGGATCTTTAAGGGATCTTTAAAGGATCTTTACGGGATCTTTAATGGATTTTTAAGGGATCTTTAAAAGATATTTAAGGGATCTTTAAAAGATATTTAAGGGATCTTTTAGGGATCTTTAAAGAATCTTTAAGGGATCTTTAAAGAATCTTTAAGGGATCTTTAAGGGATCTTTAGGGAATCTTTAAGGGATTTTTAAAGAATCTTTAAGGATATTTAAAAGATATTTAAGGGATCTTTAAAGAATCTAAGGGATCTTTAAGGGATCTTTAAGGGATCTTTAAAGGGATCTTTAAAGGAATATTTAAGGGATCTTTGCTACGGTAGATTCTCTGTAACTTGTGCATTTATTAATACCGATAAAGCTTAAGCTTAAACTACTGACTATAGGTTCCTATCCCACCCAAGCCTACCTCAAGACCTGCTGCAGTCGCTGCAGGCACTTGCGTATGCCCACATCCTCGCCAGCCCCTCGCTTCAGCTCCACCTGCTGGGCCTGTTCGCGCACGAAGGGCACCAGGGGCGTTACCAGATCGGGCGCCAGCTCCGCCAGCTTGATCAGCATCTGGAAGTAGAAGTAGGTGCAGTGGGCCAGATGCTTCTCCGCCAGCGCACGCACATGCGAGGAACACATGTCCCGCACAGCCGGTGATCGCTTGTAGCCACCATGGTGGACCAACGAGCGGTACAGGC
Source organism: Drosophila lacteicornis (assembly GCA_008044355.1). Classification (NCBI taxonomy): domain Eukaryota; kingdom Metazoa; phylum Arthropoda; class Insecta; order Diptera; family Drosophilidae; genus Drosophila; species Drosophila lacteicornis. The sequence continues at coordinate 95,569 of VNKF01003845.1, forward strand.
CCAGGACCTGGTTGCGACTGTGATCCAGTTCGTCCACGAACATAATGTGCTCCAGCAGGGGCATGTGAACGCCGCGCAAGAGGGTGAGCAGCTGCTGCTCCTGCTCCACGGCTATGCCCTCGACCAGTTGCTGCAGGATGCCGATAACGAGGCCCGCCTGCGGTCCGGCCTTGCGACGCTGCACCACCAGGAACTGGGTGACCAGCAGCTGCAGCACGTGCTGCGCCAACTCCATATCCGCCTGCAGGAGCGTGGCATACGGACGGGCCACCAGCCTGGCGCTGGGCGAGAAGCTAAAGTGGGGCGTCCAGTGCTGCACCAGCTGCTCCAGGGTCTTGCCCACGTAGGCATCGGTGCGGTAGGGCAGGCGGCCAATGCCCTGCAGCAGCACCGGGAAGATCTTGTGCACCATCTGGGGCATCCGGCCCTCGGGCGGCACGCCTGCCTGCAGCTGCGTTGTGAGCAGGAAGCGGACCATGGCCAGGTGGAAGAAGCAGCTGGGCTTGGAGCGCACATAGGCCAGACTGGGGCAGTTGTAGATGACAATGGCCAGGAAGCTGTAGAAGCGGGAGCCCAGCTCCGAGCGCAGTCGCTCCGGCGAGAGCCACAGCTCAAAGTGGCTCACATACGAGTGGAGTTTGTGGCTCAGCTGCATTCGCACGTGGGGGGCCGCCGCCTCCTCCTGCTGTGCCCGCCGTCCCAAGGCTCCGAAGAAGGCGCACAGGGGCTCGCGGCCACCCTCCAGGGAGGCGGGGAACTCCTCCAGCTGGGTGACGTGCGCCGTTAGGGCTACCACCGCCTCGTGCTGCGCGTTGAGGAGGACCAGGGACTTGACCCAGACCTGCAGGATCGTAGCGTTCGAGGGGAGCCGCTGCCTGTCTGCATCTTCCAGTACTTCCAGCATCAGCTGGGCGGAGGCGGCCAGGTTTAGGGGTTCCGGTCCCTGGAGGAAGCCCAGCAGCAGCTTGTCTCCCGGCTCCTTGTCCAGCATGGTCACAAACCTGGCCGCCAGCTTGGGCAGCCACGAACTGTGGCCAGTCACATACTGCGTCCGCAGCAGGGGGAGAATGTGCTGCTGCAGGGAGTCCTTCATGCCGCTGGCGTTGCCAGAGATGGCTCGGGGATCACTCAGCCGCACGGTGAGCGCGTGGAGAGCCTGCCACACGCGATCCTGCTGGGCCTGGCCGCTCTTCTCCACGTAGTGCGTCAGCCAGGGCGCCAGCAGCAGCTGCTCGCCGCGTCCGAAGTCGTCCGCCAGATCGAAGATGGCCTGCAGGCTGCCCGCATAGATGGCGCCCACCTCCACATCGTTCCGAATGGCCGCCAACTGGCTTAGTAGCTTGCCCACATAGTCCTCCATGGGGAGGCGATGTTGGGCATGCAGGAGCAGCAGTGCCATGTGACCCTTGGCCACCAGGACTCGTCGCACTGGCGGCAGCTTGTCCAGGGCCAGGCAGAGCAGCATCTCGCGCAGCTTGACCGCCAGCTCGCCGAGATCCTCCTGCGAGAGCAGCAGGCACAGGAAGAGCTCGATCACGTGGTGGATGCCCGGCTCATTAAGCGCCAGCAGCTTGGCAGCACTGAACTTGCTGAAGATGCGGCCCAGGAGCTTCTGGCGCTGGTTGCCCCCTCCCAGCAGCTTCAGCGTCCGTCCCAGCATCCAGGCGTAGGTGGTGAAGCTGCTCAGGTTGAGATCCTCCAGCTGTGTCTTGGCCAGGAGCTTGCTGTAGCGCTCCACGTAGGCGGCGCCGCTGGGACAGGTCAGAGGGAGCTGGTCCAGCTGCTCGGTGCCGGCACTAAAGTTGCAGTTGAGGGAGCGATGCAGGTACTCCCACAGCTGGCATAGCACGTCCATGTCCGGCTGAAGGGGAGCGAGGAGTGAGAAGTAGACACGGCGCTGCTGCTCGTCCGGCTGGCTGGCCAGGAACTGCTTCAGCAGGCTGGCCGTTTGAAGGCTGCTGCCGGTGGGCGGTGGAGCAGCCATGGTCTCCGGCAGAAGCTCGTCCAAGCGGGCCAGGCCCAGGCGCAGCCAGGCATAGAACTCGTGGTAGGTGAGGAGAACAGCATGGCTTTCCCCTGGAAAACCCTTGGCCTTGTGCCGGAGCATGGCCTTGTGGAAGAGCAGCCAGAAGTCCAGGTCCCGCTCGCCCAGCCACAGCGGGATAAGGCGCTTCAGCAGCAGCCACAGCTCCTTGGTGCAGCGGCATACGAACGGGGAGCTGTGGATGAGCTCCGGCCGGTGTCGGCCGCGGTAATGATGTCCCGCACACACAATCAGATCGTCCAGGGTTCGCTCCAGCTGCCCAAGGAAGCTGCCTTGGTCCTTTCCCTCTCCCTCTCCTGTGGCCAGCAGGTGGAGATCCAGGAAGCGCCACTCGAGAATGCCATGGTAGAGATGATAGGCCGGCGCCTGACATTCGTTGCCTTTGCTGTGCTCCGCAAAGTACAGGACCTTCCAGGCATCTTCCGTGTCCAGCTGAGTGTTGAGGAGAAGCCGCAAATCCTCCAGGAATAGTGGCTGCCGATCCTCTTCGCGCAGGCGCAGCAGCAGGTGATAGAAGTGGGTGACCTGCTGGCGGAGGCGAAACCAGCCGGAGCCGGATCCCTGCGTCGGCGCCAGTTGCTGCTGACCCGCCACGGCGGCGAATAGCTTCTGCACATTCTTGCTGCAATTTGGAGGAGAAAGTAGGGTTGCCAACTTAGGGTTACTTAGGGTTGTCACTCTCACCAAGATTCGCCATGCAGGTAGCTCCGCACCGCGGCAACCGTCAGCTGTCCCTCGGCAAAGTCGAAGCACAGGTTCGCCAGGCGACAGGGCGGCGGATGCAGTTCAGCGTAGCCGCTGCGCAGGAAGCCCTCGGCCGGCAACGGCGTCTTCTGCGTGTCCCTGCCGCTGCAGCAGAACTCCGGCAGCCAGTCCAGTCCATCGTCCAAGTCCTCCTCCTCGTCGTCTACGTTCATAGGTGCGTTGAGGGCATCCTGCTTGAGCTTCTGCGTGGCCTGGTCGAAGGCCGTGATGATGTCCTCCTCGTCGTCCGACTGGAATAAGTCGTAGTCCATGGTGGCGCCCGTTTCAAGGACTACGAATTCTCGCGAGGATTGCCCGCTCTTTGAAACCAGTGTGACCGCTTTTCAATACAAGAGGCGATCTCTTATCGTTTTTAAGGCACTGAAAAGTTATCGATCGTAATTAATCGATGTACATTCAAAACTTGAGCGCCAAAATGAAAGGAAAACAAATCGAAATTTGAAAAAAAAAAGATTTGATTTATTGCTTTTTGTTATTATTTATATCATCCCTCCGCAATGCTGTTCAGCAGCGACTCGATCCGCTCCCGCGCCTCAATGTAGGCAGCCATCACCTCTTCCAAGGTGGTAGCCCTGGCCGGATCCTCGTTCGAAGTGGACTTGGTCTCCTCTTCGTCGCTGCTGGTGCCGCCATCATCACTATCGCTGTCCCCCAATTCCAGCTGGAACCGCTGGCTCGAGCCCTCGATCTGTCGCTGCTGGAGCTTCTGCATCCGGAGCACAAGCGATCCCGTGCTCCGCATGGCCCTGCCGCCGCCGCCACTCGACTCTAGGCGGGAATGGAGCTCCGACTGCCGTGCCTGGACATCAAAGTAGGACACAAAGTCGAACAGCTGGCGACCGCCGATAAAGTAACGATTGAGGGCATCCAGCCAGCTGTCCACCGGCCGGATGCACTGCAACCGAATGGACGCCGTGGGCAGGGAGGCGATCAGCGGCAGGGAATAGTGGGCATAGCCCTCGCAGCGCTCCCGCTGCCAGCTGTCTATGCTGACCACCTCGAAGTAGAGGTGCAGCAGCTGCTGGTCCGCCTGGTGTTGCTCCTCGCAGAGCAGCGTCAGCTGCCAGCAGTGGCCCAGGTTGGCCAGTCGCCAGTCGCCGGCCTTTCGGCAGGTGGCCGTCGCTCCGCGCAGCGGATCCTCGCCGGCCGGAGCCTCCCAGAGTGTATTAGGCGGCGGATATATGTAGTAGCGCACGTGGACATTGGGATTCTCAAAGTACTGTGCCGTTTGCAGCTCCAGGAGCAGGCACACCCTTCGCATTCGTTTCGGCGGCAACTCGAACTGCACCAGGTTACGCAGCTCAGAGGCTGCCGCGCGCCTCCTGTGGTAGTACTCGACGAGCTCCAGGCCAGTGACATCTTCGGGGAGCTCCTGCTCCGATTCCTCGTCCTCATCCTCATCATCCTCGGGCTCGGGCTCGGGCTCGGGGGGTTCTGCCTCCTCGTCCAGGAGCGCCTCCAGCGGCGTGACGTTCTCGAAGCCATAGGCATACAGCTGCCGACAGTCGTTGTCCCGCTCGATCTGCACCATGTAGTCCAGGTCGCGGGCACTGCTGCTAAAGTCCGGGTACACGTAGAGCAGGCCCTGGCCGGGATCGTAGCGAATGGTCACGAGGAGCGTGTCCTTTGGCAGATCCGCATACACGTACATCAGCTGCTGGCCCTCGTGGCGCAACTGCCGCGCTTCCGACGGCAGCAGATCCTCCGCATCGCCATCGACCAGGGTGTGGATGAGACAGGTGCGGGCTGCGAAATTAGGATCGTCCAGTGAGACCTCCGACATGCTGGCCGAGGACAGGCCGTGGGTCGTGGGTCCAGGGTCGGCCAGACTCACAGCGGTGCTGGGACGGCTTTGCTGTTTGCGTCGCGATTTCCGCATCCGACGGCGCAGTCTGGCTTGATTCTGGTCCTCGTCCTGCACTTGCTTCTGGTCCTGGTACTCCTGCTTGGCCAGGGCCAGCTTCCTGACGTGTCGCTGCTGCAGCTCCTGCGTTTCCAGGGCCCAGCTGTGGTAGCGTCGCTGCAGCTTACTGGCATGGCCACCGGGATCTGGCAGGTGGCGTTCCAGCTCCGCGTGGCTAAAGTATTTTTGCTGCCAGGAGATGCGTATGCTGGCGATGCTGCCGTTGCAGAGCTCCCGGTTCCGCTCGTAGAACAGATCCCCGGCTGGATGGCGACTGCTCCGCTCACTGAGAATGCTCCACGAGGGTTGGCTCGATTTGCTCCGACTGCTGTGCTTCTCCTGCTGTTCCTCCTCCTGCTCCAACGCCTCCTCCGCTTCCTCCTCCTCCACTCCCTGTTCCGGTCCATTCTCTAGGGCCTTTTGTGACTGAGGGCTCCTGAGTCGCCGAGTTACCTGGTTGCGGGCCACCCTCACGTTGTAGTAGCTGCTGTAGTAGCCCAGCCGGTTCTGGACGCCGTAGGTGTCGTCACCCTGCGGCAGATAAATGCGGCAGTCCGACCACTGCTCCGCCTCCTCCAACTCCGGATAGTGATCACCGTGAGCGCTGCCGCCGCCGCCGCTGCCGCTGAGATTGGGCTGGGCGCCCGTATACTCGAACTTGGGCACCGGCAGCCACTCGCTGATGTGGCGCAGCTTCAGCTCCAGCTGGAAGTCCCCAATGTTCCCGCTCACGCGGTAGACACCAGTTCGCTTCAAGTCCCTTCCCTTCTGCATGGTTCTTGTTCTATTTTCTCTGCTTTATTTTGCTCTCGTTTCGCTTGGTTTGACTTTGTTTTCGGTTTTATTTTTGAAAGACCGTTGTCATGGCAACCATCGATAGGCAGGCGTAAAAAAATACCACTGCCTATCGGTATGACTGATAACTGTTATAATATAGATATATTTATGGTATATAGTAAAGATATAGAATCGTTACATTGGGTATAATAGCTATTTTACACAGCCGCTTTAAATCGCATCACTTTTTTATAATTAAATTTCAATTACATTTTCAAAGTAACCGCTTCAGACCTGATAAATACCGTTTTGGTATTTCTACCTGGCTTGGCATTTTTAGGCACAAACTAGCACATACCACACGCCCGTCGATACAAGCTTTTGAAGTGCGCGTTATCGTCGCTTGCTCTTTGCACTTCACATTGTTTTCGATTGCTCTGCGTGCTGGTCGCCCGCTCCGATTCTTCGCGCCTACTCCAACTCCCGACATCCGTCTGTTTGTTCGTTCGTTCGTTCGTTCGATCGTTTGTTTGTTTGTTTGTTATTTTCCGCTGCACTTTTGCGCGCGCGCAACCGCCAATATACAGCAGAAGAACAGGCAGAAAGGCCGCTACGAACATTGGAACTGCAACACGAGCGTGAATGTTGTGTTTAACTGAAAAACACATTTGAACACATCGTTTTTTTTTTTTCTGTTCTGCAAATTTTGTTCTGTTTAGTGTTGAAACGAATTTTGCATTTTGCAGCCGCCACAGATAAAAGATAACCACGCAAAATGCAGCAGAAAGTTGAAGAGGTAAGTAACCGTAAAAACCTAAGAATTATGAACAATAAGAAAGAAGAATATTGTGGGTACATTTTTCAAAGGGAGTTACAATTTCAGTTGCAAATATCGCAGTTCTTTAAAATAACTGTTTTAAATTCTAATGAGAAAAAGAGGAGGGAATAAGAGAAACCGTAATTTGTAACTAGATTGTGACGAATAATTTATATTTATCCCAAAATTTGAAACACTTTCAGGGCCAAGCTTAACATCATAATAAAAATGTGTTAAAACATTATTTGTTTTGATGCTAAACAATATTTATCGTTTTGTTACTATTGCCTCCAAAAAAAAGTAGTCAATATTTTTTTTAGAGTGCTTGGAAATGGGGAAGCAAAAATTGAGGATCAATTGGCGCGCTGTTCTTGTTTTCTGTTGTTGTTTAGCTCTTCCCCTTCTCCATCTCCATCCTCCTCCTCCACCTCCTTCTTCTTCTTCTTTGCCTTTTTGCCTGCATTTCATTGAACTTACACTTACACGCCCCCGAAGCTGCGCTGCTGCTGCGGCGTCGCTGTTCTGCCGTGACGTTCCATTGACTGATTTTCCCGACTTTCCGCAGAAAACAAAACATAAAAAAAAAAAAAAAAACACGAAATAACAAAGGCAACAAAAGCAAAACCAACATACAACACATAGCGCGCGGCCACAATTGTAAAATGGTTTTGTTTGGCTTTTCATTTACATGTTGTTGGTATTTTATTCTTCGCTTTTTTTCGGTGTCCGCTCCGCTTCTTCTTCTTCATCTTTCACCCACAGGTGTGCGGGTGTGTGTGTGTTATTATTGTTTGTTGGTGCTTTATTTGCACAGTTGCCACAGTTGTCTTGTGTTTTTCTCTTCTTTCTTTCTTATAATATATCGTATTTTTTTGGGGCTGCTGCTGTCGTCCCTTGATCTTTCTTTGGGGGCCAAAACCAAAGTCATGGTAAGAGCTGTGAAATTTTCATCGCCATTGTTTGCACTCCATTCTCGTGCGCCTCCTCCTTCTACCTCTTCTTCTTCTTCTTCTTCTTCTCTTCTTCTTCCCTGTCTTCCTCTTCGCGAGAGAGGATGAAGATCATGGAGAATCAAGCATTAAATCGAAAAGTGTGCCAATTGTCAACTTCGATAGCAGACTTGAGGTTCTTTATTCAATAAAATAACAGAACAAAAAATCTCCAGAGATTTGATAATTAATATTATTAATATTAAATATTAAATTATTTAACCAAAATATTGAAAAATATCAGAAAACAAATGTTTATCGATTTTTTAAAATTTGATAAGGGGGGAACTTAGTTTTTTTTTTTTCAAAAAATCGCGAACATTTTATTTGTTTAAATTTCTAATCTTAATAAGCAGATTTATTAATCTAATAAAAACTGACACAGAAAAGCTTTCCGAATTGAAATTAAGGCTGTTTTGGCTTAGTTATAAAGGTTTTTATCTTAAATTTAAAAAAAAAAAAAAAAAAATTTAACATTTTTTTATTCAAATAATGTGGTCTTCTTAAGAGCCTCTTATAGCCAAAAAGGAAGTCATAGCCAAAAGCCGTGTATTTTCCGATTCGTCGATTAATCTGTGGGTACTCACACATATAACACCATTTGTCAAGTTTAGTAATGAAATTCATTCTTAAAATAAATAAAAATAACACAAAAAATAGACTCCACCTTAGATATTTCTATTTCATATTTATCCAACTAAATAAAGTTTTCAGAACTTCCACCCCAGCATCGCCATACATCACATAAAATGCTTATATAAACCAAGAAAAGCCAAATCCCATAAAGCTACAAATGTCAAACTTTTCCGCAGTGTAGAGAGAAGCTAGCGAGACTGAAGTAAAGTAGAAATAATAAAGAGAAACAGAATAATACAGCTGTTATTGGGACCATCCATCCATACTTAGAAGCTCTCAGAGACCCCAAGATAAACAGCTCGTAAATTATTATTCCTTTCGATAATTTCAAGCACAGTTTAAAGACTTTATGCCCCAAGCATGTGCACTTGAACAATTTAATTATAGGATGCTGTACGGCGAAGCCTTGTTAGAAATGAACTGAAAAACAGTCAGAGCAGAAAATTAAAGAATACAAAACCCGAACCCATAAAGCTTTATATGCATGAATATTTTTAATACCAATTACACCATGTAGTTTACACCCAAAATGAAGCCCCCAAGTCTGGTAGAATGGCACCCAGTCAAAACAGCTGTTTTTCCAAGAAAATAAACATAAAAGAAGCCCCATGTTTTGTCTGAGCAGATGAAACACGGAACCGAAAAGACAAATAAAATAAATATGCGATTTTGGCCTGGCCAATGCCAGATGCAAGTAAAAGTCGAAAAACCTGTAAAGACAAGGATAGCCTGGCCTGGTCGCCTGGTCGCCGGCGAACGAGATGACTGTCCGTGACCCAAATAAGTGGCAGCGAACGAAAAATGCCTCGAGAATTGCATTGCTCGCTGGACACTTGGACAAATGAGCGAGCGCGGAGAGGAGTGTAATAGAGTGGCCAAGAGCACCCCCTCTGGCCGCCAGTCATGATGGCCAAGTGATTGAGATTGAGATTGAAGCTGGCCGATTGGCCATGGACTGCAGAGCTTGAGCTCTTGAGGATCAGTTTGTACCGAATCGGATCGGATCTCTTCGATTCAGGCCAAGCCGGAGATCTTCACTCGATCATTGGACTCTGATGGAAGATGAGTGCCAAGAAGAAGAGGCCAAAAGAATGCCTTAAAATCCAAGAAATAAAGCCTCAATTCCTTATTAACATAGATGCCAGTCAAAAGCGGGTTCTTTTTTTAATATAAAAGATATTTTATATAGTGTTTTAAGAGTTGGTTAGAGAGTTGGTTAAGGAGTTAGGAAGTTAGTTAAGGAGTTAAGCTCACTTAATTTCACTTTTAGAATTGCCTTCTTCTAAGAAGATATCTCAACAGACGCAAATAAAAATATAAGAAGAATATTTAGAGTTTGAAATAGTTTTTATGGGAGTATACATTATGAATTTAAATCAGAAACATTGAGAGAAAAATTCTCTTTACTTTCTATACAAGAATTACTTATAACTGGTTAGTAGGATATTAAAAACCTATTACTTAAGAACCCTAAAAGGGCACATACTTATTATTTACTACTTTTCTGTGTCTTAATTATATAAAAAATTGAATCATCAATGAAAATATCTACTCTTTCTTTATTTTATTCGTATTAATCGAGAGATCACTTCCCAATTGCCAAATTTAAACATAAAGCAAATACTTCTTCAAGATCAATAAGTAATTTTCGATTTAAAGCCGCCTTTTTTCACCAAAATATTGTTGCGGAAAATGGCAGCCGAATGAAAAACGGTAAAGAAAATCCCCGAAAAACCGGTTAGAACTTGTGGCTGGTCTATTAAAATTTCGCTTTTTTTGCGCATTGCGGACGCAGACAACGGCGTTAGTAAAATTTTCCCGTCGTCGATCGAAAGTAAAAATGCCCGCAAACCGGTCAGCGAAAACCGCAAAAAAAAAAAATACAAAACTAACGGCGGGAGATCCTGACACTCCATCGCCCCCATCCGTAATGAATGTCTTTATAGGAATCCGGTAAAATGGTAAAATGGTAAAATGGGGAATTACCAAACCGAGAAGAGATAAACATGGTTATTACGGAAGGGAAATGTGGGCTACCTGCTGCTGCTCCTGAAAAAAATCAAAAGAGGGGAACTGGGAGCCAAAAGGCATATCGGAATATAGATCCAAAAGAACACCCGAAAGGCCGAAGAACCCAGGTGTAATTACACATAAATGTTGAAGTTTACAGGTGAAACAGAGAGAGGGAGATAGGGTAGGATGGCCGAAAGTTACTCAGGTGGGAGATGATGATGGCCCAGAGCCAAACAAGAAAAAAGACAAAAACCGAAAGCCGAAACTCTCAAATGAAAAACGCAAACAACAAACGCAAAGTACGCTGAAAAATAATTTGAGAAAATAAAATAAAAACACAAAAAACTCGAAACTTGTCGTGCGTCGATCGCAGCAGGCGCTTTGCCGAAGGGGCGGCGGAAGCAGGTGGGGGTCAATGTCTGGGGGTCAGCGACCCCTGACCCCTCCTCGACCATCTGGAAAACAAACAGAGAAAAGCCAGAGTTATTAGCGACCGAAAGGCACTCACAACAAACCGAGAAGATGAGATCTTATCTCCGAAAACTAGAGCAGTTGAAGGTAGCCAAAGAAAAAGAAGATGAGCGCAGGGAAATTAATGGATTCTCTCTGGGGTGAGTAGGAGTCCGACGAGCTAATGACCCACAAACTGTACTACTTATTACACGCAAATTATCTAAAAATACATGGAAAATGGAGTCTTAAAATAAAATAAAATTGACGTGGTTTAAGCCCATGTATAGAACAGGGAATGTGCCTAGTCTAGAAACTAAATATGTCAAATTGCGACTACAAATGATATAAATTGATGGCTTTTTATCACATCAGATCCATCATATTTGTCCATCACAATCTCTCTTAAAAGGGTGATTAATTAATGGAGCTTAGGCTCTAAAATATTCTGAATAGATCAATCATTTTATATATATTAAATACGGAGAAAAAACTTAAGTTAGATAGAGGATCATAAGTTTCCCTGAAGTGCTTCAAGCCCTTCAACTATTTCTGGTACTTTTCTAATTTTAATGCTGAAAATCACTTTGTGTAAATGGGGATTAACCGAAAAAAGGGAGAGCTTCAACTTGTGTAGCTTCTGGGAACCCTCAAAATTTTCTGGGAATTTTCAATTGCATTTTTTGGGTTGGGGGAACCCCACCACTTCTCCAGTCTCGACTCGCATTTCGACATCTTTTGGGGGGACTGCTCTCGAGTGCAACACAACGGTGATGTTGCCTATGACGACCCCAAGACAATGGCAAATAAAACAAATATTATGCATCATAAATTTCACCGACAACGAAACAGAAACCGGTCGGTTGGTTGGTTGGTTCGTCGAGTCCCTCCTCCTCCGATCACTGCTCAGCCTCTCAGTTCTGACAATGAACCCAAAAGGCAAAGACCCAGACCCAGACTCCCGATGCCGATGCTGAGGTGTAAAAGCGAAATGTTAAGAGATTACGAAATCGTATGAGCCCAAAAGACCCAGCCCAACACATACTATATATCGCGCTCTGAATAATAATAGTAATAAGGCGCACATAAAACATTTCTGTCGATTAGAAATTCAAATGAGGTCTACCCAGTGCCGCGTTTCTTATGAAAAGTGAATGTGACGACCGTTAGGACTGAGGCAACTTTAACTTGAGCGTTTAACTTAAGCGCTTAACAATGCAATGTTTTCCTTTATTCGTTTTTTTGAAAGTTATATTTGAACTACATTTTATGCGGCAATTCGAGACGAAATGAAACCAAACCAAACCAAACCGAAGCGAGGCGAAGCGAAGAAAAACCCAATGCCCCGTATACCCGATACGCGATACCGATATTGATGCAGTCGCCGCGTTTCTTAATTGATCGATGATCGCAGCGAGTCAACCGTTGGCCGGCTGATATAATTGCCGATTTTATAACCCAAGACCAAGTCGCGGGCCAGAAATCAATAATGGCCCAAAATGCGTGTCAATCAAAGTGAAAGAAGTCGCTGGCACTGGCGATTATCTCACAGATACAGAGCATAACACATAATTGCTAATAAATACACCATAGTTTGCAATTAGTAAATCACTCAGATTGTACGGATATAGCTCCCCGGCTATATAGTTTGGATTTTCCTCTTTTGCGACTTGGAAACACAGATAAAAGTATTTCCTCCTCGACGGATAGCTGGCGATGTCATTGCCTGTAATTTTCGAAGCGGCGAGTTACTGATCCACGATCGCTGATTATACCAACTTCAACTATAGTTGTACGATTCCAAAATTGATTTGATTTCGGTTCGGTTCGGTTCAGTGGTGTTGCAGCAGCAACCTTCGAGGTTACCCCCAGGCATCGGAAATCATCATCGGTGGCATGGATGATGAAAGACTGGAGAGACTAAAAGCCTCGCTAGATCTTTCCCATTCTTTTCTCATGATCTCTTGAAAGTTGTTTTCTCAAATCGACTCGAATCAACTCCACCAGCCACCAGCCATCCCCATCCTCCAGTAGTCATCGAAGAAGAACGTGCAAGAGAAATAATGAGATTTTACATTTTCTTTTTCTAGAAAGTTTTTTGTTCCTCGCAGCGCAGCATCATGGCCTTTTTCAATTTGCCCGCTTATTGTTTTTCCAGTTGTGTTCAGATTTGTTTTCCTCCACGGCGGAAGAAGGAACTCTGCCCAGGCCAGAAGAAGCTGCACCTCTCCATCCGCACAGCATATGTCAAACACAACTTGCAGTTTTTCAATTACCATTTGATTGATTAGTTTCGGGAAGAGATAAAGCAAAAAAATAAAAAGGTTGCGCCAGGTTGTGTGAGAAGATGGCCTTGTTTTTGCAATGAACACACGGTTCGGTGTGTGTGATCAGTTTTTGCAGATAGAACATGGTACCGGGTATAGATTGTTCTTTTGCTGGGAAGATAACAGCTGGAAATATACCTAAATGTAGTTCTAAATGATATACCTAACTTTTTTCCCCAGTAAACGTCAAGGCACCTTTAAAACATTTTAAGCCTATTGAAATTGACAGGACTGAAGTGTCCCAGTGTGACCAGGCCTATAAAGTACTCAGTGTAACCGCGCTTTCTGTGAAAAATAATGTTACAACTAAATACAATATAAAAGTCGGCTCATACCTAACTTACTAACTTGGTAAATATCTTTTAAAGAAAGTTCCAACTTCTTTTGAAGTATTTTAAGCCTATGGGTGACAAGGTCCAGTGTGACCAGGCATGCTCTTGCCTTTCATAAAGTACTCAATGTGACCTGTCTACCTGTGCAAAATATATGCATAAAAAGAAGGCTGAACTAAAAATGAAATCAATGTCTGATTAAAACCTTTAATAAAAGGAATCAGAACCAAAATCCCCTTATTAACAAAACACAAAATTGTAGTAAATTATTCAGTGACTGATGTGGGCCTTGAAAATTATTGGAAAACTTTCCCCCGAACGGAGGGAAAGGGAAGGTAGGGTTCGACTTTCCCCCGAACGGAGGGAAAGGGAAGGTAGGGTTCGACTTTGACGGCTGTGTCGGCCTCCCAGGCTTCCCAGGCTTTTTCGTACATATTTTCATTTCACATTATTCCACATCGCTCATAACTGACGCTCCCAAACACTTTCCACTCCATTGTCTGGGGCACCGAGTATTGATAAAATAAACCACCTGGTGGGTGACGACTGGGTACCGGTGACTGCTGACTGGTGACTGGTGACCTACCGCAACGCGATGTGATTTGCATGGCAACCTTAACCCATTGGCACCGATGTGCGCGCCCGTCCGTACTCTCTCTTTCAATTAGCCCCCCAGCTGTGCATTTTCACAGGCCCCGAAGGCGGAGGAGTTGAAAATGCGACCATGTAAATGGCAGAAATATCAATTAGATTGCCGGGCAGAAGCGCCGCTTTCGATTGCATGTCGGATCGTTGGAAATACGTGGGAGTTATGAGCGATAGCGGGGAGCCTCGGGCACCATGGCATATTGCATTTTGTTAGCTCGACTTGCAAACATTTGGTGCTACTTTACATCTTTTTTTTCTTTGCTTAAGTTATGAGGGGAATCTTTTTTTCTTTCTTTCTTTCATTTTCTTGAAAATTGCAGAGATTTATGGGAACATGCAAATTCCACTTGCCTACAAAAAAGCCAATATAATCTAGTAATATTGTATCAAATAATGCAAATAGTAAAGGTTTTCTGTGCCCTTTGTCAGGGTTGCCACCGCCATCTGTGAAAATTTGAATGAAAGCGCGAGAGACAAGTGTCAATGGCAGGCAGACGATGGCAAAAGCGTGTCGCAATTTCCATTACCATCATCATCATCATTCAAATCGAAAACCAACTCAAAACTAAACAATGGGCCGTGGCTGTACTTTCTCCCTCCGATTCCAATTGAATACGTCCAAATTATGGCATGGCTATATGGCTAGGCGTGAGAGTCGCCAAATTAGTGGTACCAAGTGCAATTGCAACAGTATATAATATATATGCATATATACTTGTATATGGCCAGTCTATATAAGTCAAGGTTCTATTGACTTGCGGCTTATTGAGTGATAAGCATGAGCGGGCATTATCAACGCAGAAATATCAGTGATAAGGTTCTTTCGTTACTCCACCACCACCGTGCACATTCCATAAAATAGAGGGCGGTCTCCCATTACCAACTTTGGCAATTCATCAATGTCAAGGTGCTTGGGGTTCTCTCTAATTAGCATACCAGGCCGGGTTTTGAGGGTATTAAATGTCGCTTAGGTGTTGGGAAAAAGATGAACTTGTAGATTGGTATCGTAATATTCATTATCAAATGGAAGTAAATCAATTCTAGTGACCTTCAAACTGTTATACGCAGCAGAATTGTTGCAATTGCCATAGTATAAGTTCCTACAACGTTATACACTTGTATCCACTGAAAATGTCCCATTTCCAAGAATTGAGCAAGCAAATGCGGTGCACACACCGTGCCACAAATAGAATGCCAGCAAACAAATACAATATACACACTATACACTATACACCATACAGTATTAATGAAATCAGCAGCTTTATCTAATCGAAATGCTCCATTAGCCGGGCAATATCTTTCCCCGAAGGTAACAATAATATGTTTTGGCCGCAGACATTGTTGAACAAAAAAGTGTCCAGATTTATTACGTATTAATTATAGAAGGTGACATCGCCTCTCTCCACCTTGTTCGCGTTTACAACGCCCACAAATGGAAATGATGGTTTCTCTCCCCTTCCTCCAATAAAATAGAAAAAAGACTTTTGGAAAAGTTTCCAGCGGCGATGACTCAATTTGTTAACTGAACTTGAATGTCAAGCCGCTTATATACAAATATCGATAAGGAAATGATAGCTGATAGCGACTATCAGTCGTAATTTTCCAACACAAACACTCAGGCACAGGGGGGAAATGGTATATAGACACCTGTTGAAGGCGCCAAGCTCTTCAGCTTTTCAGCTGCCACACACCAAGCCCCATTATACTTACGAAAAGATAGTGTAACATGGCCAAAAGTACAAACAATGCACCGACAGAAAAAGGGTTTTAAAAGATGATTTAAGGGAGCCTGAGTTGGTCTCAATCCTAGATCTTTTAAAGGGGTACTCTTAGGATTAAATGCCATAAAGTTCAGATCAAAATTTCCCAGTTTTATTATTAATTACAAATATTTTGGCTCAGTGTGACTTGAATTCGGAGGGCGGCGGTGGTGGTGCTAAACACACAAAGTCTACGAGTGGGGAATGTCGGCAAAATGGAGCAAAGGAAACCAGAAACCAGATAAGATACTTTGCCAATTTGTTGTACCTGCTTTTTTGTTTTTTTGGTCGAAAGTAATTGAAAATGCCGTTGCTAATTATAAATGGCCAGGTGACTCATGCCATGCAGCAGCCTGTAGTTCACATGGAGCACCCGGTGCTTTTTATTAAATTTAGTATGGAAAATAAACACATTTTATTAAGAAATCATTGAAATATCAAGTATAAAATTAAATCTAAGATCAATAAACTCAGTTTTTCAAAGTGTGGTCAAGCCTAACTCTTCCCTATAACATAAAGTTATTTATAACTATAGGTTTCCCTAAACTAAGAGCTAAGTAAAGCTATTTTTAACTCATAGGGGTTCGGACACCATGGATTGCATAACTGAGACCTCTCAAATCGAAGTCGGACGGGCCTCGTGCCCGCACCTTCCGCCATGATGAAGCCATTTCCACAGCATTTCCATTTCTATTAACCATTTCCGCCGGCACCTGCTGCCTGCTGCAAAACGGTCTAATATCGAGTATTTTGTATAACAATGGCCGGGTGTTTAACGGTCGTCGCATTACCACTAAGTAGCTCCGTCAAGTCATCGTCAGCGTCATCGTTGTCGTCCATCGTCCAGTGTCACACAAACATAGTAACATAAATAAGCCGCGCGGAGACGGAGATGGAGACAGTGGCCCCCAATCCATTTGGAATGGAGCACAGAAAAAAAGAGTCACCAGTCACCACCCGAGCGGGCTTGGACTCTGCATTTGCATTGAAGATTTCTTCTTTTCTGCCTTTCGCGTAATTTATCTCTGACATGATTTGGCAATTGTCTCTCCCAGTCTCCGCCTAAATCCACCATACTTAGTTGTCAGAAGCCGCAGACTCCGGCTCTAGCTCCAGCTCCAACTCTATTTGGTTGCTAAAGCGTGGGAAAGGCATTCGCACACATTTGTTATGCTTGTTATAAGTACATTTAACTAAATTAGAGCCCAGATATTCACAGCTCCGTTGATTTTTTTTTGGCGAGTAGGTGCAGGCGTTGGCGGCTTTAAGGCTGAACTGCTCTGGTTTCTCAACATTAGGTTGAAATTAAAAAAATCTGGTATATAATAATAATTATAACAATATAAAAATATATATATATATATAAAAATATAATATATATAAATATATATACATGACTGTTATAAACTATTATACAACTGTTATATTGTGCTTTAAATAATCCATTTTACATTATAAATGCCAATAATGTATTTAATTCAAAGTCTCAAATATAATTTATTGTTAATAACTGTTATACATCTTATAAATAACCAAACAAATTTATTTCTCATGCGCAATTTATTAAACCTATCGCATGGATGGAAGGGAATATTTAGGAAGAAAAAACTCGCCAACTTTTTAATTCTCCTACAAGCAGTACTCAAAAACCTAACCAACCTGGCACTATCTGGCGAATTCTGGGTAAACGCATACTGTTATACGACCGTCCAGAGAAGTGAAAGATACATTTCCATAGCACTTGGACCTAATAAGTATGCACGACCTTTCACAAAATAAAGAAAAATAGAGAGAAAATGGAATGCAGTAGGAGTTGTGTAGGGAAAACTGCGGCTACTACGGCGGTGATAATGATAATGATAATTTTTACGATCGACGGACAAAATATGAGGCTTATAAAGTGCAGTTAGCATGTCTCTTAAAGACGTCTAAACAGTTTACCGTTGCCTGGCAGTGGCCAAGTGGCCGCTAAATGTCATAAATGCGGACAATGGACGTCGAACTCTCGGTCATGGGACTGCAGATGATGGGCGGCCGGCGCATTTCATTCACAAAAATTTCGTATAAAAAAAGACTAAGTGGAAAGAAACCGCTGTTCAGCTCGAGTGGGTGTGGATTTGAGTTTAAGGTGGAGTCTTCAGTGTTCCAGTGCTGGCGTTAAGCGGCTAACTGTCTGCACTGGAAAATGACCGAAAAAAACCACCGTTGCAGGCCATTGTTTGGCACTTTCCCAAAAGTATCAGTCTCAGTGAAATGGTTTCACTTTTAATCAAGCCAAAAGTCGAGCTAATGGCAGCCTGTCGCCGGGATCTCGACAGGCACTGTGCTCCATCGATCTCTATTTGTTCCGTATCCAAAAAAAAAACACAAGAAAAACCGAGCAAATATCTCCAAACTGAACAAAGCAAGTCAATTAACCTCGCTCGTGTATCTGGCGTATCCCAATCGCGAAGAATCTATGGTTTTGTTTTTTGTGGTTCTCCGACAAAGTGTTTCGCAAATATTTGCCATTGTCTCGCTGAACATATTTCAATCAGGCGGCGACACAATATGAGGCATAGTTTCACTAGGAGGCAGTCGGCCAAGATATGGCAATTACTAAGGCCCAGATAGGTGCAACTCCAGGCCAGAAGAGCCAGAAGAATGGCCAGAAGAACGGGGCAAAAGAGACGCTTTAGATCGCTGTATCTTTTACGTGCTTCGCGGAGCGCCGCAACACGCAACTGTCAGCTGCAGTTACAGATGCAGATACATGTGTATCTACACGTATCGCTGCAATGGTTCTTCTTGTTGCCACCACACAGAACCAAAAGACATGTCACATTCGTTTAGAGAGAACCAAGGCCATCTAGCACTTTGTACTTTATAGTTTAATATATTTGAAGACCAAGATCCCCATGTTACGTATTTCTTACTGTGCACCTCGGCGTGTCAATGGCCCAGAGACAGCTGGGCAAGTAAAGTGGAGTGATGTGGATTGAAGTGAAGTTCAGCTTCAGCTGGCTATGCTTCTGCATTTTGCGGTTGCCTCGCCATGGATGGATGACATAATGTGGACACCACTTGGACTTCCACTTCCAGTTCGGAAAGTCGCCTTCGCCTTCGCCAGTCTCAGCCATGCTGGGCACGTTTTCTGGGTCTGTGCCTCGGGTATATCAACGGCATGCAGCTTGGTCTGCTCTGCATTCGGCGGGTGACATAATTTGTTTGGTTTTTTTTAGCCTTTTGTTACTTGTTTTTGATTTGTTGTGCGCTGTGTGTGTGTTATTGTTATGGCTTTTCTGTGCAAATCACATAGTTGAGCGGGGCAATGGCTCTAGTTGAGTGACCACCACAGGCTATATTTTATTTATTTCCATTAGCATGCGAAAGGTTTCAGAAACTGCAGCTGTTATACAGAGTCTTGCAGCTACAAATATTTTATAAAAGTCTCTAACAACCTAAATAGAATTTCTTACGTCCTTTTTCGCTATTGCTAAAAACCCCCTTTATTTTCTAATTGAGTTCAAATCAGTTTTTTAGTACTTTATGGTAGCTAAATTCCCGGTAAATAGTTCCCTGCTAGATTGCAGGCAAGTTTCCGGGACTTTTGGCCTGAATCATCCGACTATCTTTGGCGCTGAGTGCGACTCGGGACTCCCGCCAGCAGGCACTTAATTTAATGACCGCCTCACCGGCCAACTAACTAACTGTCCCGGTAAAAGCTGGCTAAGACAACCGACAACCGAAGCCAAATTAATGGCCAAACAATCCGCAATCAAGTCGCTGGGAGTAACGAGCCGAAATTGAAAAGCAAACTCTAGTTCGAGCCTCTGATTTGGCCAGGTCACGCATTGTTACCTTTGATAGTTTTGGCCAAAAAGCAGAGAGCCAAATGGCAAAAGCAAAAGCCTGGGCAATGATCCAATCGATGGGCTTTTTATCAGCTATCAGCACTAGCCCCCATTCGATTTTCCCCGGACTCGCCGCTTATCGCGAATTCATTTTGGTAAACACATCGCCGGAGTCTTTCCACCACCCCAAAAGCAGCGATAAGGTTCAAATGAAAAGCTCCCTACTCCCTCCCAAATTGCGCAAAAATTTCTATTCTTCTGGCCTCGATTCCCACTTCCCACCCACCACACACAATCCCTGGGATCTATTAGTATTTTTCGTGCTTTTTTTTGGCCGTTGTTTGACCAATTTGTGCTGGCTTCGCTAATGGAGAACGACGTGACTGTGACCCATTGCTGTCTGATTTTTCTTTTATTTTCGGCCAGCAACGGTCCGTTCTTAATGGTATTGGTAATGCTAATGATATGGCGTCATAATTGACACATGCCCCAACTGCATCCGCCTTAGATTTCCAATGGCGATCCGCAGATTATCTCTTTTTCTCTAGCTTTTTTCCCTAGCCCAGTAGATACTCGTATTGTGTTTGGATCACGACCAAAAACTGGGTCGATGGTTCGTGGCTATGAGTTTATTTACCTCGCAGATAATGGCATTGGGTAATCACAGGGAATTTGTACGTGAAAGATGATGGATCACAAGTCCTGAAAATCTCATAGATTTAAGGTTATAATAATTATTACTCAAATATCGAATTTCAAAGCAATCTGATGGATAAATGTGGCACAAGAGCCATTTTAGTTTCTCTCTAGAATTTTCCCTGTACGCAGCAACTTCGAGTTACAGAAATTTTTAGGGCTGCCAAAGACGTCCAAGGATAATTTTATTTTCCGAGTAATGAGGATATTGACCCGAAAATGGAAAAATAAAAAAAATTACCATGTTAAGTACGTCTTTTGCATATTCAATTTGCTCTTTTGCTGTGGGTTTTTGTTGATTTTTTCTGTTGTTTTTGCTGTTTTGTGCTGCCTCTTTATTGTTTATATATTTTTTTTTGTTTTTACATCTTTTTTCTGCACGCTTCAGCTGCAACAGCAGCGGTCACTGGGCAAAACGCTAAATGAATTGCCCCAAATACGTGTGCCGTGCGCGATGATCGCCAAGGTGGCGGCGGATCATGATGATCATGATTGGCATCCGCACATCCCACAGCGTACATCGTACATCGTACATCGAATTTCGTACATCGTTCCAATCGTTCCATCGTTGTGGCGACGATGACGATGATGAACGTTATGCTAATGCTGATCGCTCGCCTGGAAACTAAGACTGCGCAGCGGCAGAGCAGCAGCCCAAGCAGAGCAGCATTACACAGGGAAAAATAAACGAGGTTTATTTTTAAAGAATTTGTTTATTATTTTCTTTTAGAGATATTTTTTTTTTTTAATTTTTGGGCAAATTGTCATTGCTAGCTAACAGAGTGTAGAGTATTACTTTTGGAGCTCTTTCTAAACTTTTTTAAAGAGTTTCTAAGAAGACATTTGCGATCAGCATCATCAGGTAAATCGATCTAGCCATATTTGTGTGTTTTTCTTACGAGTTACTCGCTCCGTTGCAGAGCTAAATACAGGAAATGTTCTTTATTTTTTTAAATATCAATAAGAATCCTTTTTAATTTTATTATTCAACATCCCAGCTGTCTTATAATTGTAATTATATGTCACCACTTTAAAAACAAATAAATAATCATTTTTTATAAAACAAATTCCTTAAGTTGATTAAATAGCATGCGGTTTCTTTTCTAAATAAAATAAATAAATTTTATTTTAAAGTAAATAAATTCCCTAAACTGATCATCATCAAATTGCTCTCACTATTTCTCTCCGTGTATCTGTGTTGTTGCCAGAAGTGGATCACTGGCTAGACAGAGACACAGCTACCACTAGCTGCTGGCGAAAGAGGGAGAAAAGTAAGGGAGCAGAAGATGAGGGAGCACAGAAGAGCGAAGAAAGAAGAAAGAGCCCAAGTCACGGTCACGTTTCTTGTCACGTTCTCCCCGCTGTTACTGTTGTACGTCGCTGCCGCTGTTGTTCTCCATTCTCCATTCCTCTTGGCCTCCTCTTCACTGACTCTCCTACACTCTTCTTCTGTGTGTTGCTTGCACCCGCTAATTCCACCGATTAGGGTATTCCAATTTTCTTATCCGCCGGCTAATTGATTCTCCATTGAGAGGATGTGTCAGAAATAAGTCGGTAAATATGTAAGTACTGTTTTTTAAAAAGGTTTCTTATTTGTTTATTAAGTTTGGAATATAACTATATACTTTTTCTTGAGTAATGAGTTGGTAAAGAAGAAAAGCAGGGCATTCTTGAAGTCGGTACCCTCTGCCTCTGTTCTTATTTGTTCGCTTGTTATTTTCATTGTTTTCCCATGTTGTGTCTTCCCCTCTTGCCAATTTGCTTTTCGCCTCGTGTACTGATCTACAGTCGTGGCTACAAATTGCGACCGCGAGAGCAAGCTGTCTGCTCCAATGCTTTTTGTCTGTTGTTTTTTTATTTTTTGTATTTCTTTGGTATGCTGCGCTGCTTGCTGGCTTGCTTTTGGGCTTTCATGCTTGTTTGCTTGCTGCCTGCTTTTCGCTGTTTTCCTGCCGCTTCTCTGGTGGCGTTTGACCCTGCGACTGCGACTGCGACTACGGCATGCAAATGGGTTCAGACTTGGACATGCCGCATGCCGCATTTCCATTTGCATTTCCCCTTTGGTTTGGCGCGCCAAAAGTGACAGCCGGCCGAGGAGCAGCTGTCAACTTGACTTTAGGCAGCTGCCGCCAAGTGTTGCTGTGCTGCGATGTTCCGAATGTTGCTGTCATTGCACTTGGACGCCACCATCGCCACAGCCATCGCCACCGCCACAGGCAGAGCCACGCCAGCAACAAGTAGCGCTCTCGCCACCAACTACCAACTACCAACTACCAGCACCAACTACCAACAACAAACCACCAAACGGAAGTTTCCCATATTACAAGTTTGTTTTTTTCGTGGTTGCGTATTCGGTATATTGTTTTCTTGGATCTCAGCAGGGAGGGGTATTCATTATTTTAGTAACCAGTTGGTAACGCAGCAAAAATATGCTTATAAGCTTCCACAATTGATTACATAAGGTAAGGTGGGAGAGCGGTTTGAATATTACTAAGAATGTAATAAGTAAACGCTGGGAAGGTGACACTTTAAAGCAGCGTGGCCCAGCCTCTGCAGGCACACGGACAGTTAGGCACAATGTGCTGACAATTTTTAATTTAAGACTGAATAGTGCCTTTTTTAGCGTTAAATAGGTATTTTTAGTCATTAGCCATTAGTTACGCAAATTTAAGAAAAATAATAATTAAATAATAATATTTATAATATTAATTATAATAATAATTCTATCATGTCAATATATAATGCCTGGGCCCCGCTGCTTTAGAGTCTAATTTTCTTCCCTGAACAGTTGATTACATAGGGTAAAGAGGAAGCTTAAACAAATCAAAAAATTGAGTTAAATAATTATTATTATATTCATTTGGTATGGAGTTTATATTAACACCATTACTTTCCTAGCTAAAAACGGTTGCTTGTACAATTAATTATATTAGGGGTGGATAGATTTGAACAATTAATAACAGAATAAGTTTTCTATCAAAGCCCCAATTAGCATAATAAAAAAATAAGGTTGGCATACTGTATTTTATATTGTTTAAATATCTAATAATTATAATTATTTTTATAACTTGAAGATAATTGCAATTTTAACATATTTTAAGCATTTAATCTTGATCCTAAATCTTGACAGACACACATAGCAAAGAGTATCAGAACTTCCCCCTGCCTAACTCGGCTTTCTTCCTCGTTTTTTATGCAAAAACAAAAGGGATAAGATCACTTTTTGCAACTGCAGGAAGCAGGCTGTTGTTTTAATTAAACGACGAACCCTCAGGATCGCATTACGTTTAATGGCAAGTAACTTGCAAAAAAATGCTAAATGTAGGTGAAAAAAACTCACCCATTTACGGGGCTTCTTTAAAAACATTTAAAATATTGAATTACCTTTTGTGTTTTAAGTGAGTGAGTGAGAAAATCTATTCAAATGAGCCGCCTTTGTTCGCCCATTGTCAGCGGGTTTAATTAATAACCTTTATTCCTCAATAAATAGCTAGAAAATCGTTAGGGTATTCCTCGCTTCGATTTCCCCCGCACAATTTGACAGCCGGTTTTCTCCCCGCTTAGTTTTTGTGTTGAAGCAAGTGAAAACGACGTCGTTAAACGCACATTTTGATTCGATTCGTTGTCGTTTGGGTGGCTGCCTGGTCGGCTGGCTTGGCCCAAACAATTGAGTGAAAATCTGCATCGAATCGATGGGCCACGGCCGCCGGAGCTGGACTGCAGGCACTGTGACTCAAGCGCTGCTACACTGAATTTTTGTAGACAAAACTACAAAATAAAAAAAGAAAAACGGACAATAAATGATAAATGAAAAAGGAAAACAGAGAAGCGTCAATCGCTCAGTGCTCGGAGAGCACCTTTCAGTCGGCTGAATGGCTGAAATGACTGAAATGGCACTTTCTAATGCCACAACGATGCGGAAGCCAACTGACGACACTCGCCTCCTCGCCAGCGGCAACACCGCCGCCTGCAACACCACCTGCAACACCCACGGGAAAGAGTCACAGACCCCGGACCTCAAATGCATCCAAAAGCCAAGCTCGCTGACCCGAAAAAGCTGGCCGGGCGGCCTATCTGCTCCCCCAAAGCAACCCTTGGCGAGTAGTCTAAAATATAGTAAATGTGGAGGGAGTGAAGAGACCCCTTAAGTGTTGTGACTACAGGGGAAGTATTTAGAAGTCAAAGGGATGCTGATTGCTGCGGGAAAAGGCACTGAAAAGAATGACAGCAAAAGAATGTGTCAAAGATCTCATGAAAATCTCAAAAATAGTTTACATATAGAGCTACAAATATTTTTAAAATACATTCTATAAAACGAGGATTGAAAATAATTTAAATTGTGCAAAAAAATTGTCTTTGAAACTACTTTTAAAGCTATCTATTAATTATAATTTCGCTATAATAACAATTCTACACAAATAAATACGTGGTGAATTCACTACAGCTTTCATGTGCTGATTTTTGCAAGGTTTTCATGTGGCGAAATCTATGCAAATTGCATGTGTTGAAATCGTTATAATTTTAAAATACTTTCCAGAATCTTGTATAATAATAAGTGATTAACACTATGAATAGATTCTTTCCATCAAGAAAGACCAATTGGAAAAGCTTTTCAGTGTTCTTGAAATATATGAAAAATTGTTGGACAGTTCAAAATTGAAAAAAAGAATAACTAGGCCAAAACAGCCTTAATTTTAATTCGGAAAGCATTTCTATGTTAGATTTTATTTATATAATTAATCTGCATATTTACTTTGGAAATTTTAAAAAATAAATTTATTGTCAATTTTTGGCAATTTTAATGATGTAACCCCTTATAAAATTTTGAAAAATCGGTTAATTTTTTTTTTCACAAATTTTTTGATATTTTATTATTAATTTATTAGGATTTTAATGGCGAATCGGAATATATACATCATTTGGCTATCACTCCCTTTTTGGCTTTAATATGCTCTCAAGAAGACCTCAAATTTTGGCATTTTTGGGTATTTAAACCTTAAAAAAATATTTGGAAAAATCAAAGTTTTAAAAAGGCATAACTAAGCCATAATTAAATATATTACAATTCGAAAAGATTTTCTGTGTTAGTGTTTATTATTTTAATAAATATGCTTATTGAACTTAATCTTAAGAAAGTAATATTGTTTTGTCAAGATTTTATTTCGATATTTATCGATAATATACCCTTGAACGGGTGTTTTCTGTACCAGGCAAACAAAAATACCAGATAAAGAACGGGTGCCTAATGCTTTTGAATTTAAAGTAACGGTTTTAAGCAAGAGGGATCCCAACCTAACTGTCTAAATTACTATAATGTTCAATATCTTATCATTTATTAACTTTCCCCTTTTGTGAACATTTTTACAAGGGGCTGGGCATCATAAAAATACCCTCAGATTGACAAGGAATATCTTATTATTTTCCATAGAAAAGAACTATGCAAATATGACCATAATTTCTAGAGTAATAATTGGGTGTGCTTCAGTTTAGCCTCACCCAACTCTACAAACACTGCCTACCACGTCCATGAAAGTACTTTTATTTACCTTCAAATACAGTTCGGGGTATTCCCATTGCCAGTTTGGACTATAAAAAGGTTAAAACAAAACAGCATATACAACAATATGGCCTAAAGAGTGACAGCAAAAACTTGTTAATTAGCCGGCAAAATGCGCCAAATTTATGCAACAATGTGCGGGGCACGCAAAAAAAAGAGTTAACAATGAAAAATAAAACAAAATCGCACCGAAAGTGAGGCTACAGCACTTTTACTCTCGAACGTGTGGGTTTTTAGCTTTAGTTTAGCATTTTCAAAGCCGCAACAAAGCAGCCAACGAACCGGAGAGAGGAACCCCAACCCCCAGCTCCAACTCCAGAGCCACCACCCAACTCTCCGTGGTCGATGTCACGCACAATAATCGGCTTAGGTTACGCTTGGACCACTCTGCACCATTCCGAGCCACTTCATCACTTCCACCCGCGACGTGTGTGGTTTGGCTTGAACTCACGATCGAAGCCAATCGGATTATGCAAACGCCGGATTTTGTCTGCTCCGATTTCGCTCCAAGATGCAGCCTCACGGATGCGGCTGTATCTGCATCCATTCGATTCGATTCGAAGTGCATCGAAAGTGAATGGCAGTGGTTGCAGTGTGTGTCTTTCTGTGGCATATTCGATTACACAGCCAGAGCTTAGAAGTTGCGAGCTTCGAACCGAAATCGGAGCTGCTCCACGATCACTTCCTTTGTCTTAAGTTACACCTTGGCCATAAGGGGTTCAAGTTGGGTCTTTTATGAAGCCTTCAAGCTCTGGGAACTCTGTAAAGGAAGCTACTGATCTTAGTTCTTTAATTCTCAAAATAAATTATAAATAAACTAAAATGTTTCCTTTTTTTTTTCCCCACAGAAAATCGATCCCCTGACACGCATCCAGGAGGAGATCAAGGAAGTGGTGCGGCGCGAGGAGGAGTACCGGCAGCTGGCCACGCTCTCCTCCACCACAACCATCACTTCCTCCACCACCACCACCGAGGCAGTGGAGTTCGAGACCTACACGATCAACGGCAATGGCAACGACACGGACTTTACTGTGGTGGCAGAGCAGCAGCAGCAGCAGGACGAGCTCGATCAGGATCAGGGCGTGCTGGTCACAGCCCAGCCGGCAGCCGTGCAGACCACATCGCTCCTGCTGCCCATCGACGAGCTGTCCAACACACCCTCGCTGGCCTCCAGCGTGAACAGCGCCAAGGAGGAGAGTCTCGATGGCCAGCATTCCGATGATTCAGGCATTTCCGCCTCCTCGCAGAATAATAACAACATTCAAGCCAAGCAGGCGGCGCCGCTTAAGCTGACGGTGGTTACCCGCCAGGAGCAGCGCTATATTGGACCCAACTGCTACAACATGACACCGGAGCCGCCGCAGCAGAAGCTGATCACGCGGACCATCTCCACGCCGCAGCTGAGTGGGCTGCCCCAGAAGCGTCAGTTTGCCTTCGGCGGGGCGGCCACCAAGGGCGTGATGCAGCGCTTCATTGCCTCGCATGGCAAGCTGGTGACACCCACCAGTCCCCTGCCGCCCGCCTCGCCATTGGGAGTTATCTCTGGGGCCGGTAACCAGAATGGCATCCAGAATGGCAGCCAGAACGTTAACAATAACAACAACAACACCCTCAAGCTGAACACACGCACGGCGCTGGCCTTCCTGGAGAATGGCAACAACACGCCATCGAGCACCCTGTCGCCGGCGGCCATCGAGCGGGACTCGGAGGGCAGGCCACTGCGTCGCGGCTATGTGCCCGTCGAGCAGAAGATCCAGCGGGAGCTGCAGGACCTCAAGTCGCGCGAGACGGAGCTGAAGCGGCTGCGCAAGATCAACAGGCAGAACACCCTAAAGGCCTCGTTGGACAAGCTGTGAGTGCGAACCCCCATTATCGGTATTATTTTATATATATATTATTTCTTTTGCCAGCCAACTCAGCACAGACGACGAGGCCGATGCGGACGATGATGACGACGAGGACTCGGAGGTGGAGCACTGCTACGGACCCGGAAAACTGCGCAATGCCCAGTCCACCCAGGAGCTGGATAGAAATGGGTAAGTCTACTAGATAAACCCCCAAAGAATGGGATTCTCTAATTCCTTTTATGTCCAGCAACGAGCCGGAGATCGTTTACAAGCCAGCTGCCAATGGCGGCGGTAATCGCAGCCTGAATGCGGCCGCTTACATAGCCAATGGAGCCAGCAATGGCAGCATCAATGGCATGCGTCCGGCCATGTCGCTGGCCCAGCTCTGTGATCTGACGCCCGAGGAGGCGCCCTCGTCGCGGGGCCTCATCGCCCAGTGGGAGAACCTGATCAAGAAGAATGCCGAGAACGGGACGGTTATTGAGGCGGTCATCTAAGCAGGAGGGACCATCCGAAATGGGTAGCAGAGAATCCCCCGCACGATTCTGGTGCAGAGCAGACCAAATTATTATTGTAGTGTCCACACATACACACGATCCCCGAACCCAATCCCTGATCCCGATCCCCATTCCTCTCCTCTACACAAAGCGACAAAGCTGCTTATCAACGAATTAATCTTAACGCTTGAAATCTTGAAATTATAACGCGAAGGGGAATTGCCGCCTGCTGTACTTAAAAAACAACAATGCGATTTATGTGTAATTTATAAAGTGTAGTACGTTCGAGAACTCTGTTGTATATATATAACTCTTAACTCTTCGTGTTTCCAGTGCGAGTGCAGTCGAGGCGCTTGCTTATAATTTATTACAAATCAACTTTATACCTTATATATATTATATCTTATATAAATAAACGAGACCCAATATGCGAAAACGATTTGATTGAATAAAGAGTTTAAATCAATTGCATGCATTTTGTGTAATTTTCACCTAAGTAAATGTAATTAAATATCTACATTTTACACTATAATAATGTGCTTAAATACATTTGAAGCATACTTTTGGGCTGAAAGGGAATGAGAAAAGTAAGTGCATCTTTTGGGCTGAAAGGGAATGGAAAAAGTAGGTGCATCTTTTGGGCTGAACGGGAATGGAAAAAGTAGGTGCATACTTTTGGGGTTAATCAAACAAAAATATGTTGCATCTTTTAGGCTAAATTAAGTGAGATGCGAAAATTGAAAACCGTAGCATACTTTTAGGCTTGTTATAACGTGTGAAAGAAGTGAAATACCAAGCGAACAGCCAAACTTTAATGGGATTTCTCTGGCTGAAAACTGTTATATTAACTATAAGAGCAAAAGGAGTCATCCTCTATCTGGTATTTATGTTCGCCTGGTACCTGAAACCCCTAACAGCGGGTTTTTTCATCCAATTTCCACCGAATTTCCTTCAAATGTCACCATCGATGAGAATGAAATACCAGGCGAGCAGAAATGGCAGCTGGCAGGCACTGCACTCTTTGTCCCACTGTTTTATAACAGTTATGGCATCTCTCTGGGCTAAAACTGTTATATTACATTTAAGCGCAGAAGAAGCCATCCGCTATCTAGTATTTCTGTTCGCCTGGTATATGAAACCCCGGTACAGGGGGTATTTAGCCTGATCCTCTCCAGAAACTAGTCATTTACAGCCGGCAGAGCCCGATCCTCTCCAGAAACCAGCTATTAGCAGCCGGCGGAGCATGATCCTGTCCAGGAACTGGCCATTTACAGCCGGCAGTGCCTGATCCAATCCAAAAACTGGGCATTTACAGCCGGCAGTGCCTCATCGATAAGGATAAAATACCAGGCGAGCAGAAATGGCAGCTGGTAGACGCTGCACACTTAACTATATTATAACAGTTATGCTATTTCTCTGCTCTCTGTTTGGGTTTTCTTTGCTTTAAAACTGTTATATTAATTTTAAGCGCAGAAGAATCATCCTCTATCTAGTACTTCTGTTCGCCGGGTATTTCGTTCCTATCTATATGAAATAGAATACCTTATGCAAGGGTATAAAAATATCGATAATCATAGATTTAAAGTCCTTAAAATAAAGACATATTTGAGCACTTCTTAAGAGGATTTTATGGCCAAAAATCAAATGATAGCCAAAAGCCGTATATTTTCCGATTCTACATTAAAATCTTAATTATTTAGAAATACAAATTTGATAAAATCAAAGAAATTTTTTTTTGCCGATTTTTCAAAATTTGATAAGGGGTTACATCATTAAAATTGTCGAAAATTGACAAAAAATGTATTTTTTAAATTAGTATGCGGATTAATTAACCTTATAAAAACTAGCATAGAAACGCTTTCCGAATGAAAATTACGGTTGTTTTGGCTTAGTTATGATAATTTTTAGCTTTGATTTGTTTAAAAAAAAAGTGAGTCTCTGGGCTTTATGCTTTCACGCTTAAAATATTTTTTACTTACCTTTAACTAAACATTTTTGTTGTCTTTAATTTTTTAGGTTCTCAGAAGAATTGGAAAGAAGGAGATACTCCCTATTTTTTTTGGAAATTTTTTTATATTTATTTTATTAAATACATTTCGTTTGTTTCGTTTGTTGTTGTTGTTCTTACGGTTTCTGCTGTTTTTTTTTTGTTAAATTTTTCTTTGTTGCTCTGTTGCTGCTCGTGTTAAATTACGTATTCGCTCTGTACTAATTGAATTAATCAGATATTAGGGTGCCGTAGAGAGAGAGAGCGCCTCTAGTTTGGAATACAAGGTGTTTTTTCTTCGGTTAGAGTAAGCCACAGACCTAAGTACATTTTATACACACAAAAAATAAAAAAAAAGGTACAAGAAAAGAAATCAAAATAAACTGGAAGCGATCTTCAGGACTCAGATCGATCGAGTGCTGGGATTATCATGGAGTTTTTTTTGGTTGGTTCTTTACTGCCTACGGAAGCCTCGAAATACGTTCCTATTTATGTCGTATATGTATGCATGTGGTTGCTGTGTCTATGTAAAGTTGAAGTCTTAGCTTAGAAAAGGTGTGTTTGTGGTGTTTTGCAAAAGAAATCATTCATATATATGCATACTATATATCTTGTGATTATATTTACAGAAAGCCTTTACACATACAGGCGTAGCACTCTCGCT
Organism: Drosophila lacteicornis; assembly: GCA_008044355.1. Classification (NCBI taxonomy): domain Eukaryota; kingdom Metazoa; phylum Arthropoda; class Insecta; order Diptera; family Drosophilidae; genus Drosophila; species Drosophila lacteicornis. The sequence continues at coordinate 126,111 of VNKF01003845.1, forward strand.
TAACTATATATATATATGAAAAAACAAGGGGGCCGGAACTTAGAGTTAAATCATAGTTAAATACATATATATTGCACTGCTTTGCGTATCGAGTAGAATTAGAAATTAGGCAACAATCAACATATATCCCAGACAAAAAAATAAATCAGATACATAATATATATGTTATGACTAGGATAATACTTTGGCACACACACTCAAATTCAGTGTATATATGTGGAAGGAAAAGGAAAAGTTTGGGGAGAAGTCGGCGGTACGAAGGACGAAGAAACCATAATTAATGAATTAGTTAATTAGCAACTCCTGCACTTGCACTGGAACCAAAAAACCATTGACTGCTCTTTTTAATATCGTGTATATATATAAATGTATATATAGAAATATAAATAGTAAGTATACATATATATATATATATATATATATATATATATATATCATTTGTGTTGCATGCATATATATATATATATTTAGTTTGCCCTTCGTTATGCCTCTAAACTAACACTTAAACCGACTGTTCATATGCGTTGCTATATCCTTTCCTCGCCTACCTTCTCTCTACATTCGATTCGATTCGATCCTATGCGATCCTTTAACCAAAAGCGCTTTGAGCGTCCTCCGCCTGACCTAACAGCTAAGACAAAAAAATGGCATCCCTTCGCTAAAGTTAGTTCTCATTTCTTTATAGATATTTTTAATTTTTGAATTTTTTTTTGTTTCATTTTTCTTTGCGTTTTTTGTTTCTTTTTTTGGTTAACATAAAATTAATCAACAAATTTTTAGAGTTGCTTGCTAAAACTTTTCTTCTTAGTGTGTAAAGATCGTGCCCCAAAGCCACCTATAGATCCTGTGTGTGTGTGTGTGTGCTACGAAAAGTTGCATAAAGTGACTGGGTGTGGGTGTGTGTGTGCTAGTTGCATCTACTGTTCGAGTACGAGTTTCGGTGTAAAACACATCTAAAAAATGCCTCTTCTTCTGTCTACCTATATATCATCCGTAACTGTAGCATCGCTTGTTGTCCGTACATCTTGTATATATATCCTCATGCCTGCTTGTATATATGTATGCCTTCTATATAAATATCGTTTTTGGTATTGTCTGACTGTGCTACGTACTTTAAACGCTAAACTAGTTCGTGTGTCCTGTTGGGTGTACTTTGTTCTCGTTTGCTGCTTACAAAACTTGACTTTGCCTTTGCCGGAAAAAAAAAAACATGAAAAAATTGCAAATTTCGCGCTTTTACGTACTATTTCTCGCATATAATAACTAGTGCATACGTTCCTAGGTTCCTCTACACGCTATTAATATGTTATTCTGTTTGGTTCCTATCCAATCCATCCTAGAGCAGCTGCACGATGACCGGCTCGATCAGACACATGTGCTCGGCACCGCGCACTGGCAGCCGGTTGAGGCAGAAGTGCCGGATCATCTCCGGCACCGTCTCAAAGGGTCGACTGAACTGGCCCAGGATATACTGGCCGGTCTCGTTGCGCTGGATCCGCATGTGCATGAAGCCCTTGGCGCCCCTGAAAAAAAGAATTTGTAGATTAATGGTTTACCTAGGAACTGGTATAACTCGTTGAGCTTACTTGAGTGACAGGGAGTAGTCCTGCTTGGTGGACTCACAGTTGCGCACCAGAAAGGAACCCTCGGCCAGCGGACGCAGCGTGGTCTCCGCCTCGATCCGGGTTATGGCGCCGTGGTACCAGCTTAAGGGGAAGAACAAATAAGTTAGAGGTGAAGTATTTCAAGTTTAAAAGGAGCCTAGGGTGCCTAAGAGAGCCCATCCCTGCTTTTTGAATATTTTTGTGTAAAACTAAGGAAGAAAATACCTTTATGGCAAGGATAATCCCAAGGTTTTCTTTTATTTTTATTTTGAAACTTGAACTGATGGGAGTCCAGAGAGCCTTGTGAATCTGGAAGTGCCCATCCCTGTTTTTTTTATTTTTTAGTGCAAAGTTAAGTAAGAAAAGACCTTCATGAGAAGGATACTTCCTTGGTTTCGCTCCTTTTTCTTAAGGAACTTGAACTAAAGGGAGCCTAGGAAATTAGCAAGTGGCCATCCCTGTTTTTTATATTTCTTAGTGTTAAGTTAATGAATTTTCTTCCTTTATAGAAAGGCTACTTCCAAGGTTTTCTCTCCTTTTTCTTAGGGAACATGAACTGAAGGGAGCCCAGGGAGCCTAGGGAACCTGTAAGTGCCCATCCCTGCTTTTTGTTATTTCTTTGTGTAAAGTTAAGGAAGAAATTACCTTTATAGGAAGACTAATCCCTAGGTTTTCTCTCCTTTTTTTTATGGAACTTTATCTTAAGGGAGTCTAGGGAGCCTGTAAGTGCCCATCCCTGCTTTTTTTTTTATTTATTTGTGTAAATTTTACAAGGAAAAGAGCCTTATGGGAGGGATAATCCCGAGGTTTTCTATCCTTTACCTCAAGCAGCTTGAACTGAAAGGAGCCTAGGGAGCCTACAAGAGCCCTTCTCTGTTTTTAACATTTTTTAAACATTTTTTTGTGTAAAGCTAAGGAAGAAAACACCTTTATAGCAGGGATAATCCCAAGGTTGTTTATGCATTTTCTTATGAAACTTAAACTGAAGGTGTAAAGTTGAGGAATTTTTTTTTTTATGGTAAGGATAATGCTCAGGTTTTCCTCCCTTTTCTTATGTATCCCTCACTTACCCCTGCCTCTCCAGCGGTATGGTAACATCGATCAGATCCACGGCCGTCACATAGCCCTGGCTGAGGTTCATGTTCAGCTCCTTGGTGCTGCTCAGGCCCCGCAGATCCAGGCTGCCAAACTGCTTGGTGGCCTGCCGCGACTCGTTGAGATTGAGGGTGAGGTTCTGGCGGAAGAGGGCCGTGTCTGCTGGAGGAAAAAAACAAAGGAAACATTAGTTAGGAGTCACAAACTTAACCCAAAAGGAAACCCACCCAACTTGCTGGCCAGCTTCTGGTCATCCCGCATCGAGTGACTGGAGGAGGCCTGCGAGATGCCGCTGGACTCGGTGCTGTGCATCAGCAGGTTGTTGATCTCCGCCTGGTTGGCCCTCAGGCGCCGCCGCAGCTTGGGCATGTCGAAGGGCAGCTCCCCCAAATCCACCGAGGTGGCGCTGCCCGAGGTGCAGGCCGTCTCCTGCTGCAGCGTCTTGCGGCGCCTCAGCTTGGGCATGTCGAAGGGCAGGTCGCGCAGATCCTGGGGCAGACTGCCAGCTACTCCGCTAGTAGCTCCTGATGCCGTGGAGCCAGCTACTCCTGCACCTCCTGCAGAAGATCCTCCTCCAGTTCCAGCTCCTCCAGTTCCAACGCCTCCAGAGACATTCCCCTCGGTGCCAATCAGCTGGAGCTTGGGCAGGGTTAGTCTCTGGAGGGCCAAGGCCTGGGGCTTGCCCTCCTCGCGGGAATGCAACGAGATGCCGCTATCGGAGCCCAGCAGCTCGTCGGCCAGCTGGAGAAGAGCCTTGTTTGGTGCCCCCCGGCTGCGCTGCTGCTTCATGGACGTGGACGTGGACGTGGTGGCTCCCATTAGATCCTCCTCGGGCGCCGCCACGGGCGCCTGCTGCTGGTGCTGCTGCTGGGACGGCTGCTGTGACTGCTCGGAGGCACTGGCCGAGGCCGGCTCCTGCGATGACTTGTCGGAGATGGGACTGAGGATGTGCAGCTTGGAGTGGAGCAGCAGCGGGGCCGGCCTCAAAGGATAGGCCACGCTGGAGCCGGCACTGCCGCCGCTGCCGCTCTCGGAGCTGTGCGAGCTGAGCGAGCTGGAGTGCCGCGACTCGGAGCTGGAGGTGCTCCGATTGCCCTCGCTGGTGCTGGACCTCAGCGACTCCATGCTCCCACCGCTGCTCGAGGTGGCTATGCTCTCCGTGCTGCTGTAGTTGTGCTGCTGCTGCTGCTGCCCGGTTGCTGTCTTGCTTTGACCATGACGAGTCTTTCGGCCAGCTCCGGCGCCAGCTCCAGCTCCTGTTCCTGCTCCTCCTGATCCCCCATGGTGATGGTGATGATGATGATGGTGCTGGCGCTGACCGGAAGACTGGGCACCTCCACTGCCTCCGCCGCCACTGCGTCGGAGCTCTAGAACCCGTCCGGATTCCAGCACAAAGGAGCGTGGACGGCGGGCAGCTCCAGTTGCTCCCACTCCTGCTCCGGCGGAAACAGAGGCCGAGGCGGAGGCGGAGGCCGAAACGGAGGCCGCATTCGAGTTGGAGTTGGTCGAGGGCGGATTCACGTAGGCGCTGTCGGTGAGGCTGTTGTCGTTGCTGCTCCCTCCCGTGCAGAGCTGCTGCTGCCGCATGGACTGGATGGGCAGGCGAAGATCTCGGAGCCTCGGATGCGCTGGATTGGCGGAGGGCAAATTCGGAGCACTCCTGATGCTGTTCATATTCAGGTAGCGCTCGTGCTTGCCGGGAAATTTCATAGGGAGCGGTGCCGTCGACGGGGGTGAGGGGGTGTAGCCTCTTACAGGGAGCTGCTGGGTGCTGGTGGTAGTTACTCCTCCTGAGGCACTCCCAGCTCCCGACTCCGTGGCCTGACTGCCCCTATTTTGGTTCTGCTGATCCACCTGGCTGAGCTGCAGCTTGCCCAGCTCGGCTTGCACTTGATGCACCTGGACATGGGCCTCGCCCGTCTGCTCTTGGAGCGCCTGGTTCTTGGAGTTCTTGGCCCGCTTGCACTCGGTCCGGGATTTGGCTGTTTTCGGGGCCACTGTGGTGGCTTTAGAGGAGCCTGTGATGGCATCGCCATTGCCATTGCTCAGCTGGAGCAGCACCGAATGATTGGTGATGCGATCCACCTCGTCCAGATCGTCATCCGACTTGGCTATCTTGCAGTCGAAGGCGGTCTCGTAGATCTGACGCCGCCGGCTGCCCATGATGCCCTCGGAATCGTCCTCGTCCTCGTCTTCCTCGTCTTCGTCGTCTTCCTCCTCGTCGTCCTCGTCGTCGTCCTCCTCCTCGTTGTCGTTGTCCTCCTCGTAAGGATCAAGCTTGTGATTGCTCAGCGTTGGAGCCTCGACTGGAGCGGCTGGAGGCTGGGCGCACTCGGCGCACTCGTGGACGCCATGCGGATGCACATAGAAGATGCTGCGCGGCCGGAAGTACTCCTCCTCCAGCTCATCGCCGGGCTCGGGACCCCGCCCGCCGCCGCCGCCGCCGGCAGCGTTAGAGGAGGAGGAGCTGGCCTTGGCCTTCGATAGCGCTGTGGAGGCGGAGGTAATGCAGGCTCCGCACACGGCTGCTGGTCCCAGTCCCAGCAGGCGGTGCGGTGGCATCGGCTGGACGACACTGGACACCTCAGCTGGTGGCGGTGCTAGTGGTGCTGGTGGTGGGCAGCACTTGAGCAGCTCCCCCTCGCCGGCGTCGCAGTGCTGGAGCTGCAGCTGAAGCTCGCTGCCGGTTGTCCTGGGCTGGACGTTGCAGGTCTTGCGGACTAGGGCCAAGGCCCGGGCGTGCCACTCGCGCCGTTTGAGGCACTCGCTGCAGTCCGACTCCTCCGAGGTGCTGGTGCTGGGCGTCTCGCAGCGGATGATGTGCACGCCCTCCTCCGTGAAGCTGTAGCGCTTGGGCGTGGACTGCGAGTCCGGACGGGGCGAACCACGAGTATCTTCGGGTTCCTCGGGATTGCCAAGCTGTAGCTCGAGTAGCTCGGGCTCCTCCTCTTCCTCTCCCTGGGTGTCCTCCTGTGCTGGCTGCTCCTCGGGCGCCTGCGGCACATCCAAGCTGGAGCTCTTGCGATAGCCCCCGGTCACCAGCTGGCTGGGCGGCGGCTCGCTGGCCGTGGACTGCCGGCACTTGATCTTGATATCCTCCCGGTCTTTGTCACGCTCCTTGTCGCGCTCCTTGTCCTTGTCCTTATCCTTATCCTTGTCGCGGCTCTTGAGGAGATCGGAGTAGTAGTAGGGCGACGGCTGGCGCTTGCTGTGCTCGGCCGGGGCAACGGTCAGTTTGCGGGGACTTCGCTGGAGTTGCGGCGGCAAAGGACGCACCAGGTCATCGGATATGGAGTCCGGCGAGTTGAGGCCAAGGCCTTGGGCTTGGTTAGCAGTGGGAGCCTGTGAGGCTGCAGTTGTGGGTGGCACTGGCAGAGGCGGCTGCTGTGGATCGACCTCCTCGTCGATGTCCGCCTCGTCGTCGGAGGACTTGGGCGCCGAGGAGTCTGTAAGAGGGAAAGAAAATGAGAGGGGTTAGTGAGGGATTACATAGGGGGGGTTTTTTAAATTAAATAAGTAAAAGGGTTTATTCTTTAATAATTTATTTAATATTTTAACTTCTGTTAAGTTCCTAATAATTTACATTAAATTAAAGGCCACGCAATTGGGTAAGTCTTCGAGATTTATCCTAGCTCTTTCTCCTAGTTTCCTTCTAGTTTCCTTCTAAGATTCCTCCAAAGATTCTTCCCAAGATTCCTTCTTAGAATCTTCCTAAGATTCTTCCCAAGATTCCTCTTAAGTTTCCTTCTAGATTCCTCCTAAACTTCCTAATAAGATTCCTTCTAAGATTGTTCCTAAGATTTCTCCTAAGATTCCTCCTAAGATTCTTCTTAATATTCCTCCTAATATTCTTCCAAAGATTCCTCCTAAGATTCCTCCAAAGATTCCTCCTAAGATTCCTTCTAAGATTCCTCCTAGATTCCTCCTAAGATTTCTCTTAGATTTTCCCTAAGATTCCTCCTAGATTCTTCCTAAGATTCTTCCAAAGATTCCTCCAAATATTCTTCCTAAGTTTCTTCCTGAGATTCCTCCTAGATTCTTCCTAAGATTCTTCCAAAGATTCCTCCAAATATTCTTCCTCCTGTTTCCTCCTGAGATTCCTCGTAAGATTCTTTCTAAAATTCCTCCTAAGATTCTTCCTAAGATTCCTCCTAAGATTCCTCCTAAGATTCTTCCTAAGATTCCTCTTAAGATTCTTTCTAAGATTTCTCCTAAGATTCCATCTAGTTTTCTCCTAAGATTCCTCCTAAGATTCCTCCTAAGATTCCTTCTAGTTTCCTCCTAAGATTATTCCTAAGATTCCTTCTAGTTTCCTCCCATTATCCTAATAGATTCCTCCTATTATCCTCCTTGATTCCTTCATATTCCTCCTAGTTTCCTTGTAGCTTTCTTCTCCTAGCTTTCTTCTCCTAATTTCCTCCTAGTTTCCACTTAGTGTTCCTCCTAGTTTCCTCCTAGTTTCCCCCTAGATTCCACCTAATTTCCTCCCACTCTCCTCCTAGTGCTCCTCCTACTGCTCCTCCCATTGACTTCGACAACGACATCGCTGACAGTTTCTAATTAAGTCGCCGCGACGACACGGCGGCGCCTCGGGGCCCCGCAATTGAAACGCAAATGGAGTTGACGCAGTCTATTTGGCGCTTCGCTGGCCGACGCCGCCAGCTCCTGCAGTCACCTCCCACTGCCTCCAGCCTGCAGCCTCCAAGGCTTGTTCAAGGAGCCATGACCACTGCATTTTCCCCATCTTCGAAATATGTTTTTTTCCAGCCCTAATCAGAGTCTCTGCCATTTTCCATTTCACGCTTGGTTAGGCCAAGTCGCCGCAGCGAGAAAAGTTGTGCCGCCGCCGGCTGAAGCCTAAAGAGCCAGGAGAGCCAGGAGAACCAGAAGAGCCGGGAGCCTGGAGAGCCTGTAACCCATCCTAATTGCTAACCACAGGCAGAGGACACTGTAGACTCCTTTTGCGTGGTAATTCCTGGCCCCAAGTGATCTCCCTCAGATTCTTGCCTTTGATTCCATGGGGGTTTATTATTTAATTTGATTTCTAAGAGTTTTAACATTGAATTAGGTATTTTAATTGTATTTAAGTATTTATATTTACAGCATTTATGTTAAATTAGGTTTTAAAGATTTATTTACTTTACTTTTAGTTGATTTTTTGTAAATTTCTAATGACAGAAAGGGCTCAGGTGCCTAGAAATTCAAATTCTTGTAATTGTAAATTCATTTTTCATGTAATTGGTTTACTGGCGAATTTATTTGTTTTAAATACAATTATTTTGTAAACAAATTAAAGCCCTAATTGCCTTTGCAGGAGGGCTCTTTCTTTCTGGCTTGGAAAAGGCTTTCCTTGTACCTTAAATTTCTATCTTCAAATGTTTGAACTTTATGCATCTTCTTATTAAAAGCCAAAAATGTCCATCATATTGCAAAATAAATGTAGGAAGAGGCATAACCTCTTTTTATTAAAAAGTTCTTGCCCTAACTCTACCAGAAATTTCTATCTAAAGCCGTTACCTTGGGAAAAATATACAAACAAAAAACCATGTTTAGACGTGAGCTATAGCTCTAAGCATTTATATTTCAAAGGGTTTATAGTATGTCTGTGTTTCTGGGGTTCTTGATGAAGATATTCGTCTCTATTGTTATCATTCTGTGTCTCTGGATGTATATATTCGACTTCAATGCTATCATTCCATGGTTCTTGAAGTATATATTCGTGTTCATAGTTATCATTTTGGGGTTCCTGAGGTGTATCTTCGTCGTAAGTGTCATTATTCTGGGGTTAATGAAGACGAATATGTATATCCAGAGGTATTCGTCTTCATTGTCATTATTCTTGGGTTATTGATGTATGTTGCCATATTTTTGGGGTTCTTAATGTATGTTTCTTCATTCTATGTCATAATTCCATGGTTCTTGAAGTATATATTCGTGTTCATAGTCATCATTTTGGGGTTACTGAGGTGTATCTTCGTCGTAAGTTTCATTATTCTGGGGTTAATGAAGACGAATATATACATCCAGAGATATTCGTCTTCAATTTCATTATTCTTGGGTTATAGAGATATTGTGTGATGTATGTATTTAATGATATTGAAGACGAATTTCAATGTCTTCATTATGGGGTTCTTGAAGTATATATTCCCCTTTCATGTCTTCATTCTGTGTCTCTGGGCGAACATATTAGTCTTAAATATCATTCTTTTGTGGTTCTTGCTGCATATATTTCTTCTTCTTGGCATCGACATCATCCAGACGACGCTTCTGACCGGATGACCCAATCTCCTGGGTGCAGACTTGATTGCTTAAATCATCCTCGTGACGCCGCTTGAGCTTCTTCAGTCTTTGTTTCTCCTTTTGCTCCTCTTTCTGAACCTCCTTCTGAACCTCCTTCTGAACCTCCTGAACCTCCTTCTGATCCTCTTGCTGCTCCTCTTGCTGCTCCTCATGCTGCTCCTCATGCTGCTCCTCTTGCTGCTCCTCTTGCTGCTCCTCTTGCTGCTCCTCTTGCTGCTCCTCTTGCTGCTCCTCCTGCTCCTCCTCTTGCTCCTCCTCTTGCTCCTCCTCTTGCTGCTCCTCTTGCTGCTCCTCTTGCTGATCCTCTTGCTGCTCCTCTTGCTGATCCTCTTGCTGCTCCTCTTGCTGCTCCTCCTTATTCATATCCTGCTTTTCTACACAACCCCAGCATGGGGATTTTCGCAGCTGATGCTTATCGATATTCAAAATGGCCATCAAAGTAACTTTCCGCCACTCACAGAATATCTCACTCAAATCGCGCCCTGTTTCAGAGAGTATGTTCGGGCTTAAGACGGTCAGGATCCGGTGTAATTCGTCCAGGATACGTCCCGGCATAAAGCAGCCGAAATCGTGTCCCGAAAAAGGGTAGGTCATTTCCAACACGTGAAGCCTGGCCTCCAAGGAGGGAAGGTCGGTGAGTTTGCCTTGGAAATGGAGCGATGGATTAAAGATTTTGATAAGCTTACACTCTTTGGCATAGCGGTGGCACACTTTCTGGAAGCCAGAGGACAGAACCAGGTTGGCCACTTCGCGGAACCGTTTGCAGACGTGACGGAGCCGGGAGACCTCCGTGTAGGTCAGCATCCCGAAGATGCTCTCCAGCACGCGGTTAGGTAGGTCACAGATAGTCGTCATTCTTGCTTTTTTTTCTCGAAAAATTTATATGTGATTTTTGATTTTCTTCGAGTTGATTTCAGATTGAATGAACTTGCTTTCGGTGGAAAACTGGCTCTATATAAAATATGACGTTAAGGTCAAGGCCTACATGTAACTATTTCTGGCAAAACATCGGAGCACTATCGATAGTTTCGATTTTATGAACTTTTTTGAAAACCATCGATTGTTTTTCGCACTATCGATGTTTTGATTAGACCGATTAGACTCAATTTTAAGCCTTTGAAATGATCACGACGATGCTTTCTCGAATGTTGGAAGGGAAATATTTGGTAAGATCATGAATGGAAATTAATCCCTTAAAGCCGAAATCGTTTTAAGTGAAAAAATGGCAACTGCCGATAATATAATTTTTATAAGCAGAAATTGTATGGCTTAGAAAACATCGATAGTATCGAATTTTTTCTAGTAAAACATCGAACAAATCGATAGTACAAAACATCGATTTTTTGCCAGCTATACAGGTAACTCCCTGTTTATTTGACTTAAAGGTTTATAAGGACTCACCTGAATTGTATTGGCTGTGCCGCTTATCCTTCCGCAAGTTGCCGTTGTTGTTGTTGTAGGTGGAGTGTCGCTGCAACTGATGCTGCAACTGCTGCTGCTGTCCCGCACTCCTGGGCGTGGGCAATGTCTGTTGCTGCGGCGGTTGCTGCTGCAAGTTCTGCTGCAGCTGCTGCTGCTGCCGCTTGTGTCCTGGGTTGCTGCGCCTCTTGGCCTTCTTGTGATAGACCTTCTTGTGGTTGCGCGTGTCCTTGGGGTCCGAGTAGCCTTCGATGAGCTTCACCGATGCCTGCTTGATGTTGCTGTTGGGCAACGGCGGATGCTGCAAGGTGGCACGCTGCTGGTGCTGCTGCTGCTGCTGTTGTTGCTGCTGCTGTTGTTGCTGTAACAGCTGCTGTTGTGCGCCCACCGGCAAGGTGTTGTTGTTGTTCTGATGGTGTTGCTGTTGGTGGTGATTGTGCGTTTGCGTGTTGCTGCTGCCGCCGCCGCCGTTATTGTTGTTGTTCAAGGTGGCAGTGGCTGTTGCAATCGCTGTTGCAGTGGCTGCTGCGGGGGGTTGCGCTCCACCTGCTGCTGCGTTTGAGGATGTGGCTGCCGCCGAAGCTGCTGCTGCAGCTGCTGCTGCTGTTGCTGCTGCAGTTGGTTGCTGCTGCGCCGCTTGTTGGGCTTCGCCGAAAGGCAGCTGAAAAAAAATGCAAAAAAAAAAAAACGGCATTAGTTCGAGGCTAATTTGATTTGCTTTACAATTTTCAATTTGTGCGGAATTTAATTGAAAAAGAGCGCGCTGGTGGCGGTTGTGGGGTTTCCCTGATTGAAAACCCCGTAAGCCGCAGGCCCCAAAAAGTAGGCAAAGGGTTTACAGAGGTTCATGGGGGGGCTTTACAGAGGTTGGGAATCAGTTTTAATTGTTATTTCTTGATTTTATTTGTTAATTCCCAAACAAAATGCATTACTAAATATCTTATTAAAAATATAATATAAGAGTTGAACAAATATCATGTTTGAAAAACAAAGAAACAGACAGCCTGTGACCGGGAAATTGTTTTATCCTCGATTGACCAGGACAGAACAGAACAGGAACTCCATCTGCAGTCCTGTTCTGGCATCTGTCCTGATGGATGGACTTCCCCCCCCCCCCCCCGGTTCCTGCTCTCATAACACACACAAACCCATGTCAATCACAATATCCGATGAACTTGGTCATCCTCCCTTTATTCCGGTTCCCCTCGATGGATGTCGGAACTTGACAAATAGCTGGACATTAACGGAACTGCAACATCGGTGGCACTAACAGGGATCCTAATGTGTGCAAATTATGAGGTCCCGTGTTCCCCATATGACCCCTCCCAAATCCGTATGCCGCCCCCGGGCCATTATGTTAAACATAAATTTCCGTTTACACGGCCCAATGTCCACTCTTCGGACTCGAAATTTGGCCGAGAGATGCGAGTTAGGAATGAGGGCCCATATCTGCTAACGGAAATTGATGTTTGGCCACAGCGATGGAGCTGGAGCTGGAGACAACTCTGCCGCAGGGTTGCAGCAACATTTTTAATTGAAACTCATAAATTAACAGAGAAATGAGTGAAAAGGGGGGTGGCCCAAGTACACGTTTTGAATGCAATGTTGACTATAGAGAAGGTACCACTTATCGATATATGTCTATCGATATGTCTACGTTAATATATAAATGAATTTGCATGTTTTTTATGTGAAATTTGAGTATAATTCGTCTTTAGTAGTTACTAACCACATGTGTTCTCTATTTATACGAATAAAGTCAAATTTCAAGTAAATTTGGATATAAAATTATTCCGATTTTATCGATAAATTCACCTTTTGTTGTAAGCACAAAATATAAGCGATCATTACTTCGAAATATGACTAGAATTCATCAGTAGTAAATATAAAACAACATTTTTATTGTATTAATATAGAAAAAATCAAATTCACAGAAAAAATCTAAATAAAATTCACACGATTTTATCGATAAATTCACCTTTTCCTGTAAACACAAAATATAAGCTTCGAAAAGCTTTGAAATATGACTAGAATTTGCAGTAGTACATAATAACCACATGTATTAAATAAACTTAAAGAGAAAAATTAAATTCCAAGTGAAAATCAATTTAAAATTTCTTTGATTTTATCAATAAATTGATCTCTTGCTTAATTACAAAATATAAGCTTCGAATTGCTTTGAAATATGATCAGAATTCATCAGTAGCAAATATAAAACAACATTTATTTCGTATTGAGAGAGAAAAGAATAAAAATCACAGTAAATATCGAAATAAAATTGGCACGAATTTATCGATAAATTTACTTCTTGCTAGGTAAGTGATAATTGTGATTTTAAATGTTACAATTTTGTAAGTAAACTAATAAAGTACGAACTCTTATATTAATATAATAACTTTACATTACATATCGATATATATCGAACATTTCTTTTACATATATTACACCCCTAAGTTGAGTTCCCACCTCGTTCAAAGCCCCCGCTTTGCAAGGGGGCACATCCTGTTGTATCCAGGACGTAACCAGGCCTGGTATTGATAATGGGAAAGGGAGGAGGGGCTTCACATTTTGCTGTTTAAATATTTGCCTTTGATTATCAACAAACGATATAAGCAGACGACGAGGACGACGTCGTTGTACTTGCAGAGTGTAGAGTATGTCCTCCTCATGCACGATTGCCTCCACAAATCAGGAAGCGATGGGGATGTGCTGGTGCTGTGTTTCAAGGATAATGAAAACTGTTAGGATTCCTACTACGACTCCGCGTCTGTCTGCTCGTTGCCGCAGCAACGTGATTTTTATGCCAACTTTAATGAAAAAAGAAATCATCGTAATGGCCAGAGTGGAGAGTGGAGTGGAGTGGATTGGAGTGGAGTTCCTGTCTGTCTAACTCACATCCTTGGCATTCCCATTGTATGACGTCTAAATGCCAATGACAACCCATAGTCTCCGATTGGACACAACCCCTAATCGAAAAAGACTCGTAATGAGAGTCGGGTTAATTCCAGAAAATAAATACCATGTAAATCTCAGTGGAGTATTTCAGGCTTTAAGAGTATTTTTAAAACAAGAATTTAATCGCTGTGAGGCACTGACAACGCCACGTATGAGTGATATCTAAGCAGATGCTCCTCTGCTCCTCCTCTGTCTTATTTTGTAGAGAAATATGAGTGTGTGTATAAACCATAGCCAAGTTATTGAAATAAACAAAAAGCACACACGCACACAGAACTCTCTCGCTCACATGGACATAAACGTGTCCTGGGCTGAGGCCTTTGTTGCTCCTCCGCTGAGTTATCGTTGAATATTACTCCGTGGAGAGTAATAGCAACAACTGTAAAAGCCAAACGAAATTTCCAACCCCAACTCCGCCTTGCTCTCGCTGGCTTGCTCCTGTTTTTATTATTTTATATTTTACAGAGCCAGCCCCACTTCAGAGCCAGACGTTCCACATATCGTGTGTGTCAGTGGTGGAGATGCCAGCTATATGGGCATATTCATTTTAAAAATATTTCAAAATACTAAAGCATTTTCGTGTAAAAGTTTGTATAATAAACTTTATGTTTCTAAAATATACAAGGCTCTTGAAGGCATTCTTGTAAAGCCATAAATAAAGTAGGCTTAGATAATACAGAAAGGTTAGCAAGAGATTCTTTTGGAAAAAACTCCTTAAATATTTTTGTAGGGAATATAAATAATAATATTAATTTTACATGTAATATTTAGAAGCTTTAAATACTTTTTTTAATAAAACTTTTAATTTCTTTTTAATTTTTAATTTTAGACACTAATGTCTAAGTCTTTGGCATTTCTAATTAATTATAATAACAATAGACTTCAGGAAAAAGTAAATAAATTATATTAATTTCTCTTTTCTGTAAAAGAAAAATTTTTCTTTCGAAATTAAAAACAAAGAAAAAAAGTTTAATATATATAAAACAATTTTTTTTTATAAATAATAACAAAAATTTAATTTCCTTCCTAAAAAAATGAAGAAATTGATAAAACAAATATTAAATAAACTAAAAGAATTGTTTTTAATACAAAGAATAAAAAAAATATTAAAAAAAGTGTAACCAAATGTCAGAAAAATGAAAAGCCGGCAACACTGGCTGAATAATGTCGCGTTCGCTCGTTTCCATTAAAACGTGAGTTGCCACCGAAAAAAAGAAAAACGGGGAGAAAAAAACAGGCAAAATAAAACCGGCAACAATGGCCAACACACACACTCACACACACACATGGGAGAGCTGTTATGGCATCATCACATGGACACGCGTCCAGGCAGCCCCCCTTCTACGTGCGCCTCTGCGATGCCAAACAAAAGTCATAAGATAAAATTACATTAATAATTGTGAGGAGGCACACACACACAGGCTCAGAGAGAGGCAGAGGAAAAGCGAACAGGAAAAGGCGCTAAACGTTATCGCTTTTGGCCATTTGCGGCATGAATTTTCGTTCATTTCCATCCCCATTATCTTGGGGACACTGGACACAGGCGAAGAAATGGTAACAAGGGAAAATGTCTTAAAAAAAAATCATTTAATAATTAACTGAAATCATTGAGTTATTCTAAATGATTAAAACCTTGAGCTAATATTTACATTAAATTGTTTATGGCCAGACCAATTTGTTATTCATTTTAGCAAACACTCAAGTCTCGACTCGACTTGGCACTGATTTTATCAATCTCCCGAAGGTCCTTTGCCGCAAATCGTATTTTATTTGGCATTTTGTGGATCTCCTTTGCCGAGGCTAAGCAAATCTCAATAAAATGAATTTCAAGTGGCAAGGATGCCGCCTGCTTCTTGGTTTATTTCTTTCTTTCCTTTCCTGCCTCTCTGAAAGCTTTCGCTTTCATTTTTAGTGGCAATATGCAAGGGGAACGAACACAAGAACACCAAATATTTCCGTATGGGGGCCATAAAAAACGAGACGACGCGCACCCCCCGAGGGCATTTTTGTTCCTGGGGGAGGCTGGGAGGTCGAGGGACGAGGGTCCCGGGAATGTGGCTCAAAGATTATTTGGTTTTCGGGGCCGCATTTGATTTGTGCTACTGCAGCCCCGAGGTTATCTCTGCCTCTATCTCTTCTGACCTCAGTGATGGCAAAGAGCCCCACAAAAAATTGAATAAAAAATTGAATAACATGGAAACAAATTTAATAAAATAGCTAAAGCGAGTAGCAAATTCTGGGAAAAATATGAAAGTATAGTTTTTGCAGCTTAAAATAGCATTGTTTAAGTGAAATAATAAATTAAAGTGCTAGCAGAGGCCCGGCAGGGAAATTTGTGGACTCACAACTGGTTTTAACTATTTAAAGTATGCTTCCTGCCTTCATATGTTAGGTATTTTTGGCTTTTTTTAATTTAAGCTCAACCAGGCTTTAAAAACAACTATGATTAGGTTTACTTATTTTTTTATTACATTACAAATTTTCTAGGCCATTTCTAAGGCTCCTATAAGACATAAAATATTTATATTAATTATTTAAACTTAAAACATCTACTTATAATTAGTTTATTTATTTTTGTTTTGCATTGAAAATTTTCTAGAAAATTGCCAAGACGCCTACAATGATTAAACTATTTTTATTATAAATGTCTTTAATTTTTGCGACCCATATTTTTGTTACTTAAATATTTGTGAACCTCAAGTTAAGCTAAGTAAATACTTAACTATTTTAATTATATTTAATCATTAAAATCTATGACTTATTTGCTTGAATTCAGCTATAAATTTCTTTAAATGAAAAATAAGTTTTCTTGTTAATTTTTATAACAAAAAATTCTAATAATTTTGGCTATAAAACGGCTATATCGCTTGGCCACTGTATTTCGCTTTATTTTTTCTCAATCTATGGCCATTTTTTATGGTCAGCCACCGCCCGCTGGGCAGTTTGGCCTTTGTGTGTTTTTGTTTGTCGTTGTTTCGTTTATTTTTCGCCTATTCCCCTGGCTTTGCTACGTTTTTTTCGCTTGTTCCCTTGTTTTACTCGCTTTTTTGCTTTATTTTTCCCTTGCTTTTTGCTTATTTTTTGCAATATTTAGCCAATAGTCCGTGCATTGTTTGAGCAACGCTTTGTTTGTCCGGCTGCCCCGGCAGGATAAGCCAAGGGCGAAAGAGAGGAAGGGAGAGGAGTGAGCCTTTCAGGCTTTTCATTAACGCATTGCTGATGCGGCTGACGTTGATGTGACTCCTTCTCCTCCTCCTCTCGCTGGTGCTCCTCTCTGTCCTTGGGCCCAGTCAAAATTCCCCGCCAGCCACACCCACCCACTCAATTCGCCGGAGCGTGCAGTTTATCAATTAGCTGTCCAGGCCAGTTAATTGCCTCGGAAGTCGTCCAGTCCCCACCAATCCTGACTACGGACTAGTCCCCCGCTTTTGCCCCACTTAACGATGAGCGACAAGGATGCCCCAGAGGAGGTAGTTAGCTTTTCATACTTACAAACTCGGCTTGCGGACTGGGGGCTATCCAGTGGTCGGGATTCGCTGGTATCGCCTCCGCCAGGCACGGATCGAAGCTGGACGGTCGTTTCTTTACAAAATCAACGGGCAGGCTGTAATCATCACAGATGGCAATCTGCAAAGGAAGAAAAAGCGAAAGGAAATTAGTAATGCTTAAAATAATATCCAAAAATGTTTTTTTTTTTTTTTTAGCTTACAAAAATCTTGGAAAGTACAGAACAATTCACAAAAAATTCGGAAACACACTCAATTGTAATAAATTTCTGACAATAGTAAAGGAACTGTTACTTTTGACACTTTTTCCAATGCCTCCCAAGATAACCCCAAGAAAAAACCCAAAACCCGTGCCTTCTAGATGCCTAAAAATAGTATCAATTGCTTGGCTTTTTTGTCAGAAGCTTAAAATACATTTTAGATGGGCCTGCATACCCTTGAAATGAGTATGGAAAAAGCAAAAGAAAAACAATAACGAACGCCACGACATGTGCATCTCAAGTGTGCCGCCCCTCTGCCAGAAAACCCCTAAAAAACCCCCATGGAAACCTCCCTAAGAACCCCCCATGGAAACCTCCCTAAGAGCCCCCCAAAGCCGACTCTTGTCTGCGTCATCAAAAGTGTACAACAATGGCTAAATTACAGTTACAATTAAAAATGGCGACGATGCTGTTCCCCAAGCTGCTGGGAGAATTTGTTTCTTTTGTTTCGGAGACCATCCCCCTACCCACACATCTACACTTTCCCAGCACAGGTGCGAGTCCAGATGATGCAAAAATGCACAAAGCATTGTTGCTGTTTGTTGATACTAAAGGAAAAGTCTTGAGTATTGCAATTAACGTTAAGTGAGGAAAGAAAAAGGACCAAGCAGCCAGCTTAGCAGCTGATGGAAACGAGAATCGAGAGACTGAGTGAATGGAGAGACAGAGAGATTAAGGCGGACAACAAATTACCGGCTTAAGCTGAACTTATTTCGGTTATTTTACAAGGATATACTTTGTATATACTGCCTTTAATTTCCCACATTTATTTCCACTAATTACAGTATTTGCTGTCAGACTAAATGGCAAGGCTTAAGCCTTGGTAAGATGCACCTTTGTGGTTCCTATTTTCAAAAATGAAGTTAAGTTTGAAGTTCCTAAATCTGTGGTTCCTATTTCCCAAATTTAAAGGAAACTGGTTTCCTTTTAGTACTTGTACTTGATTTATTTAGACTTAACCAACACTGTATTTATTTGATTCATACTTAACCAACACTGTAATTGTTTCATTTATACTTAACAATAACAGAATTTGGTTTATTTTTACTTAGCCAACACGTTTTCTACTTAGCCAACACTGTATCGGTTGTATTTAGACTTTACCAACGCTGTATTTCTTTTATTTAGACCTAACCAAAACTGTACTTGTTTTATTTGGACTTTACCAATACTGTATTTGATAAAAATATGCACTGAGCATTAACCAACAGTGTTAAGTGTTAAGTTAGATCTAAGGATTCTTAATAAGATACGGCTTATGTTAGAAATTCACTTTTAAACAGGCTTCTTTATATCTTGAACTAACCTTTTCCTATTTTCACTGGACATTAACCAACACTATAAAGTACATGAGATCCTTAAAGGCTAAGTATGTACAATAGCCTTGTTGTAATGCAAATTTCAACCCAATCTCAACACTTACTTTCTCAACTTTCAACTCGAGTTGCCTCGCCCACGAAAACTAATTAAGTTTATGACCTTTAGATCTCATCTATATTATCCCCTCAAACAATCTGAAAACAAAACTATGCTTAATGGAATTGCTCCGCCTCAAGGTCACCAGTCACCACACACGCGACGCAAAATTCAATCGGGGAATCGGTGAAAGTTTTACGGGAGGCAGCCAAGCGAATGCGCCGTAAATCCCCAAGCCCAAGCCCAAGTCGAGCACCTGCATCTACCTCGAAGCACAATTGCAGGCGATAAAGCTGACGACAACGGCAACAGCGCCACTCCAGGACGGGCTCCCAGGGGACATCGATGCGGCAACGACGGCTGTGGCAGAAGCAGCCACCGCAGCGACAGGAGCACGCCAAGTTGAAATCAATCCGACGACAGCGACGACAGAACATGTTGCTAATAATTTCACCCTTCCTCTCGACACCACTTAAGGAAATTGCACAAAAAAAACATTCCCGAGACCGCGCATCTCAGGTGTTGACTACCGAGAGCCACGAATCGAACTGAAAGGGCAACGAATCCAGCCAGGAATGGAGCAGGGCTGGACACCACACTGGATGAAAGACCAACTATGGCCCACTATGGCCAACGTTTGTCCACAGATGTTGTCTCATGTCCCGGGGCCAAGATGCCAAATTGAAAGGACCGCACACAGGGGCCTGGGGAGAATGCTAGAAGAGAGTACCCACTGTCTGACCTCCAGGTGTGTTAACAACCGACTGACATGGGTCCATTGGTAAGTAGTGACCCGTAAGTGGAGACCAGTCCTGGAATCACTAAAAAGCTTGGTCAATGCTTGTGCTTAGAATGTTATGAAACCCTGGCAAAGTTGATTTACTATTTAATAAACTAGAAATCATATCTTTATAAGTTTTCTTAGATCATAAAACCCTTTAAATAGACTTTAAACATCTTAACATGACTTTTACAACACTGTAAATAGTGTATAAAAATTGCTGGCGTTGCTAACCAATACTGTTAAGACTGGAATTGAATTCGTGGATTTAATCAACACTGTCAGGGCGCTTTAAAACTCTTAAATAATAATGTAAAATATAAAAATGTATTTTTAGAAGCTAGACAGTTCGTTTTAACATTTCTTTCTAAGCTTTTTAAGATCCCAAAACCCTGTATTGTTTTATTTTGATTTCACTAACACTGCATTTGTTTTATTTAGACTTAACCAACACTGTGCTTGTATTATTTGCACTTAGCCAACACTATATTTGTTTTACTTAGATTTGGCCAATACTGTATTTGTTTTACTTAGATTTGGCCAGCACTGTACTTCTTTTATTTATACCTAACCAACACTGTAGTTTATGACAAAATTAGTAGCCTCAAAACCCTAGTTAAAATCCTGTGACAAACACTTTTCCAGACACTTGTCGCACTGTCAACTGACAACCCTAGAAAATAATCCCATTGGCAAGTAACCACAGATGCGGCTTAGTATCGGATGCCTCAATTAAGTAGCCTGCAAGTGAAAGTCGAGTGGAGAAAAACCAGCTGGCACACAAGCCCAATCCCTATACCAATCCCCATAACCATCCCAATTCCCAGCCACAACGATGACTCATTGGCCAGGCCATCGTCGTGATTGCCACTTTGGCTCACGGCTCTTTGAGCCAAATTGCTGAAATGCAGAATGCAAAATGCACACCCTCTAAAGGAGAACCTCGAGTATGTCCCGCCTCATTGCCGCTGTCTCGGTCTGGCTGGGTTTCCAACTCGGTCTCCGTCTCCGCCTTGGTCTCCATCTCGGTCTCCGTCTCCGTCTCGGTCTCTGGTCGTGTCCCTGTCTGGTTGAGTAAATATCATAAATTTTAAAGGCGGCATTAATGCCGAGTTTTGCAGGTAGAGCAAAGGCTCCAAGGCTGTCGCCTTTCGCCTTTATTTTGCGAGTGCGCATAACCGCAGGCACTTTGGCACTGAGCCCGCTGCTTTCAGAGGACCAAACCTGGTCCTGCATCCTGGCCACATGTTGCCCTTGTCTCCACCGGCTGTTGGCTGTTGGCTGTTGGCTGCCTTTTGTGTGACACATTTTGGCCCGTGCCCGTGCCCATGCCCGTGCCCGGGCAGGAAATGATGGCCGGCATATTGCGGAGATTGCTTTGCCACAAACAGAGAAATCTTTGTGCATCTCGTGGCATTCTCTGGTCTCTTTTCTATGCCGTAGCTGGCTTTGATTTTTATTAAAATGACACCGACAGGTAAACTAGTGGGAGCAGCTTTATTTAGAAATGCAATTCTGGCATATTCTGCGGTGGGATTTTTTCAAAAGAATGTCAGTTGGGTAAACGTTGTCCAGTTATGAGGTCTGTGGTAACTAGTGACCTCTTTTCGGGGGGTTTCAAAGGGCTTAACTAACAAAAAGGGTTCGTGTGCCGACAAAGGCTGGGTCAGGCTGCTTTAAACAACAAATTAACCCCAGACTAAGCCCTGTTTACTGTCCATTCTAATAACTCTCATTAGGTGTAAGCTAAATTAATTTAAATTTGCATTATCTGTTATCACTAATCCCGCTGTCACTCTTCGGTATCTGAGCTAATCCAGATGTTAGCTTCGCTAATTGGCAAAGCCAGCAGCAGCAGCAGGCAGAGCACCCTTTGACCTTTTGCCTGTCCAACTGGCTGATTGATTGATTGATTAATCGATCCATCAGCCGGCCGCCAGCAGCAAGCCCATGTTCGCGCACTCGCTGATTGATTAGAGGAGGGAGGCGGCAGCCATTCAAGTTCCCAGCTCTCAGTTCCCAGTTCCGATGGGCCAGGGCCAAGGGCCACTTTCAATTACCAATTACGAGCAGCTCGGACTCCCTGCCCTGATTGGCCTTTTTGGCCTTTAACGCTCAATTGATTTGTTTGGTTAATGCGTGGTTGCCGATTACAGGTAAATTTCCGCCTTCCTCAGCTCCGCAAACTGTTGTTTACACACTCCCTTGCACTCCTGCACTTAACACACCCCATAGAGCCCATGGAACCCACAGCAACAGTTCCCCCTAGCTCAGTTCCCCCTCATTATGTTTGGAAACTTTTTAATAGCTCTTCGCGGCCCAAGCATTTTGCGGCATATGCCCCGGCAAGTATGCAAAATATTTTTAATTTTTTCCGCTGCTCTGCAATCTCCGCCCCAATCCCCAATCCCCAATCCCCATCCTTGACCCCAACCCCTCGCTAGCGGAACCATTAAAAATGGCCGACATGGCCTCGTCAATGGGACATTTGGGAGCAGGAGACAGAGTAGGCACTTCAAGAAATTCTATATACATTTCCGATTAAAATAATGTTATAGTAGAGTATAATGAAAAAGATAAATATAATATTATTTTGTATTTAGTCGAATTGCTTTTATTTACTTCCTCGAAAAACTAGTAAAAAAAAATTAAGAAATGGTTCAGTGAACCTAATTTTTATTTGGCTATAATATAACTCTAGTTGTACTGTTTTTTAGGTAAATTTTTAAGAAATGCTATTTTTGAATTTTTAGAATTATCAAGCAAAACTCAGCTTCTTGCTGGATTATCCAACCTAACCTCACTTATTTGATAGATTTATCAACCTAACCTCACTTATTCGATGAATTCATCAACTTAACCTCACTTAGTTGCTAGATTCATCAACCTAACCTCACTTTTTCGCTAAATTCGTCAGAAATCAAGCAGAAAATATATTTTAAAGCTTAACAACATTTAAAACATAATAAATAGGTCAATTTAACCATTTTTTAAAGCTTCTTTCAGGCTTGTAAGATGTTTAAATAATTAATGTAAAGTATAAAATATTTATGCGCTCTTTTAATA
Source organism: Drosophila lacteicornis (assembly GCA_008044355.1). NCBI lineage: Eukaryota > Metazoa > Arthropoda > Insecta > Diptera > Drosophilidae > Drosophila > Drosophila lacteicornis. The sequence goes on from VNKF01003845.1 coordinate 148,513, forward strand.
ATAATAATAATTACTGTGGGTGCTTAGAAAAACGTTCTACCGAAAACAAAAATGTTTTGAAGATATAAAAGAATCACAATATTAAAAAAAAAAAAAGTTGGATTCTTTTTCAATATTTTTGGTATTTTGGTTCTAAAATTCTTTAAAACTCCAATAATAAATCTCCCAGTGCCTTAGCAAAACGGCAAAAAGCAAAGTTTCAAGTGCTCCTGTGCCTGGTGCTCCTGCCCCCCGGAATGGAATCTGCGGGCCGAAGTTGAGGGAGGTCGCTGAAGGGTGTCATCGTCAAAGCGTTCCCTCGACTGTTGCCCGTCACCTGCTGGGGGTTAGAGGGAACGGAGACGGAGACGGGGCTTTCCAGGGGATTTAAGGGTGCTTCCGCGGGGTGACTGTGGCGGGGAGGGGATGCTCTCGGGGTTGCACATAAATTTTAATTAAATATTTTTCGGTGTGCTTCGATGTGTTTCTGTTTTTGTTTTGTTTTCCTATCTTTTTTTTTGTATTTTTAAGCGGCCCAGACAGTTGACGCACTGAATCTGAATCAGCATGCGAGTATCTGCGTTAGATGTATCTACAGCTGTGTGCCTGCGCCACTTGAAACGCAAACGCACACACCACCTGACCCCTGACCCCTGGCTGCCAGGAACAGGCCCCAAAAAGCCAACGGTTGGCGGCGGAGGAGTCGGTGGAGAGGTCTATAAATTTCAATGTCGCCGCACCACTCGAACCAGCAGCAGCAGCAGCCGCCGCCAGTTGAGAGTTGACTCTGCCAGCCGCCGCGTCAAGGCTGGCACAAGATCACGGTTGCACCACCCGAAAGCCACCCAAGTGACAACGACCACCCCTTTGGGCCACATAAATTGTTTGGCCAAATGTAATGAAAATCACACGAAAAAATCAGAGAAAAAAGCGGAAGATGAGCAATTCAAATAAAGCGAATACTCAATACTCTAACAAAAGGAGTTATAATAGGTTTAAAAAAAATATTAAGGATATGTAATAATAATTGACATATTTTTATTTAATTTAGTTATGTTTCTATGCATTTCTGCATAATTTAGGTGATACATTCAACAGAACAGGTGCTTCTATTATTGAAAGAAGCGAAATTAAGTCAACCTTACCTCTTTTAATCCAGCGATATCCAACTTAACCTCACTTATTGGATAGACTTATTAACCTAACCTCACTTATTCGCTAGATTATGCAAGCTAACCTCACTTAATTGCTAGATTTATCAAGCTAACCTCAATTTTTACTAAATTCTTTCACCTAATCTTACTTATTTGCTAGATTCATCCACCTAACCCCACTTATTCACTAGAGTATCCAACCTAACCTCACTTACTTGCTAGATTTATCACCCTAACCTCACTTATTTACTCGATTATCCAAATTACCTCACTTATACGCCAGATTATCCAACCTAACCTCATTTTTCAAGCATGTTATCATGTTTCAGATATATTACAGAAAACAGACATTATTATAAATGAAATACTACCAACAGAAATTAAGTCTAGTTAACAGAATTATTATTATTTATTTATTCGCATATTCCAAAAGTAAAACCCATAGTTATCCCGTTTTCATATACTTTTATACCCCCTAAAAGAGTATAATACGTGGGCTGCTACATATATTTCTGGCCTAATAATGAAAATACGAATATTTATTAAGGAAAATAGTTTTATTGTTTTTCAAAATATTCTCCATCAAGATTTACACACTTTTGCATGCGCTCAAACCAATTTTCGAAGCACTTTTTCCACTCTGATTGACACACCTCAAAAACATGGTTTTTGAATGCTTCAACAGCATCTTCTGGCGACGAAAATCGTTGACCACGCATTTTCTTCTTGATGTGAGGGAATAAAAAGAAGTCATTTGGTGCCAAGTCAGGACTGTACGGCGGATGACCCATCAATTCGACGTTTTGGCCAGTCAAAAAGGCGCTGGTTTGAGCCGATGTGTCATGGTGCATTGTCATGGTGCACAATGATTCGTC
>VNKF01003846.1:0-12176 GCA_008044355.1 Drosophila lacteicornis
CACCCTATTTAGCCACAAGAGTGCTTGCTGAAATTTCAAATCAATGCAAAAATTTGTCAATAAAAGACATAATTAAAAATGATTTTTACATGGATGACCTGATGACAGGTGCTTATTCCGTACAAGATGCCAAAAAACACGTTGAAGATATAACCTTTGAATTATGAAGGTAGGCTTTAACCTTAGAAAATGGATTTCCAATGTCTCCGAAATAGTCGAAGCACTGGAAAGCAAAGAAGAAAATAAAATATTAGAGATTCAAGAAAATGAATCAATTAAAACCTTGGGGCTTCAATGGGAACCAATTAAAGATGAATTTAAATTCAATTTTAAAAATGAACCATGTACTAAAATTAATAAGCGAATAGTATTATCTACACTAGCAAAAATGTATGACCCCTTAGGCTGGTTGTCTCCAGTAACAATAGTAGGAAAATTATTTATGCAAAAGCTTTGGTTGTCAGAGCAAAAATGGGATCAGAACTTATCGGATCCAGATGCCAATGAATGGAATTCCTTTAAAGAAAATTTAACTTCTCTTGATAGTATTAGAATCCCACGGTGGGTTAAGTCCCAAAACAAAATACCAGTCCAAGTTCATGGATTCTCTGATGCATCCGAAAAAGCATTCGCAGCCGTTGTATATGCTAAGGTAGGAGCCTCTTCAATGATTATAGCTAGCAAAAGCAAGGTTAATCCAAAGAAAAATCGAAAAACCATCCCCAAATTAGAACTTTGTGCTGCACATCTTCTCTCAAAGTTAATAGATAGAGTTAGGACAGCAATTGGGGGTCAAACGAAGGCATTCGGCTGGAGTGATTCAACGATCACACTTGCTTGGATTAAAAATGGGAATAATAAAGACAAATTTGTTCGACGGCGAACCGACGAAATAAGAAAGGTTATGGAGATCGAATGGAGACATGTTAAATCAGAAGACAACCCAGCAGACGTAGCATCAAGGGGAGTAACACCAGAAAAATTAAAAGACTGTGAAATTTGGTGGAACGGACCTTAATGGTTGGCCAAGTCGGAGAAATACTGGCCAATAGAAGATCAAGCAGATAGTATTATTGTCGGTACTACCTTAACAAAGAAAACGGGTAACTTAATGCAATCACTAATAGAAAGGTACTCCTGTATGCGAAAATTATAAAGAGTTATTGCATATACCTTAAGATTTATTGAAATAAAATTAAAAAAGAATTCGTTTCCCGCTTATATTACACTGAAGGAACTAAGGAGATCAAGTGTATTAATAACTAAAGAACAACAAGAAATTCAGTTTAGTTCAGAGATAAGTTGCCTAAAGCGCCAAAAAGATATCGGAATGAAGAGCAAAATATTAGGACTAAATCCATTTTTAGATAAAGACGGACTATTAAGAGTGGGAGGTAGATTACAGAACTCTACCGCTGAATTTCATATTAAACATCCGTTAATTTTAGATAAGTGTTATTTAACTTCACTAATAATCAAAAATGCACATAGAGAAACTTTGCACGGCGGAACTAATCTGATGCGAAACTATATCCAAAGAAAATTTTGGGTATTTGGGTTAAGGAACAGTTTAAAGCAATTCCTTAGACAGTGTGTCAAATGTGCAAGATACAGGCAAATTACGGCAGAACAAATTATGGGAAATTTACCAAAGCATCGAATTACGATGTCCAACCCGTTTTTAAATACTAGGGTGGACTATGCTGGCCCATACCAGATAAGATGCTCAAAAAATCGAGGTCAAAAATCTTATAAGGGTTACATTGCGGTATTGGTTTGCATGGCAACAAAGGCTATCCATTTAGAAGTTGTTAGTGATTGGACTTCAGATGCCTTTTTGGCAGCGCTAAGAAGATTCTTTTCCAGAAGAGGCAAGTGTGCGAAAATGTTTTCTGATAATGGGACAAATTTTGTGGGCGCCGCCAGAAAATTGGATGAAGATTTACAGAAAGTACTAAACGAAAATACGAAACTAATTCCCATATTAGAAAATGAACAAATCGAATGGCATTTTATTCCCCCGGCAGGACCTCATTTTGGAGGTATTTGGGAGGCGGGGGTAAAATCGGTAAAATATCACCTTAAAAGAATAATAGGTGATAATAGTCTAACTTATGAAGAGATGGCAACTCTATTATGCCAAATTGAAGCGGTATTAAACTCTAGACCTTTGTATACATTGACACTGACATACATTACTGACATTGACGATTTAAAAGTTTTAACACCAGGTCATTTTCTGATAGGAAGGCCCACTTTAGGACCTATTGAAACAGTTACTTGGAACTTGGAAATTTAGATAGATGGAAACTAATTCAGAAAATGAAACGGGAATTTTGGAATAAATGGAAGAATGACTATTTAAACACTCTTCAACAAAAAAATAAATGGAAAATAGGTGTGCAAAATATTAATAAAGGTCAAATCGTGTTACTAAAAGATGAAAATTGTCACCCCGCTAGATGGCCCTTGGGAAAGGTAGAAGAGGTACATAAAGGAAAAGACGACCGAGTCAGAGTAGTAAAAGAAAACTTCAGGATGGTTCGATTTTAAGACCTATTACGAAAGTTTGCCCTTTAATTGAGGCCGAAGAAGGCGAATCACCTAGTTCTCTGAGACCGACAAGGGTGACTCGAAATAGCCCTGGAATTCATAAGCTTGGATTAATGGCAATAATGTTAATCCTATCGTTATTCTGCCAAGTGTCTAATGCAAGTTTACCTTTACAAGGGCAACAAAAGTGGTCGATCGAAAAATTGGACAACACAACGTCAATTTATTTAGATCCGATGGGAAACGTGGAGGTGATTGCATCATCTTGGGATCTAATTGTGTATTACGACATGGATCCCTACTTAGAAATGATAAAAAGGGGAAGGCTTTTAAATGATAAAATGAGAGTGGTGTGTGAAAGACTTCATGGTTTTGAAGATCAATGTACGACAGTTCTTGATAATATTCAAGTACAGATTACAGATTTACAAGAAAATAATAAACTTTTCATGACCCAAGATAGGAAGAGATTTAAGCGAGCTCCATTTGAGTTTATGGGTTCTCTCTATCACATACTGTTTGGTATAATGGACGCTGAAGATAAGAAGAATTTAGAGGGTAACATGAAAAACCTGCTAGAGAATCAGCAGAATACTGCAGAATTAGTAAAAAAGCAAACATCTGTTGTAGAGTCAACATTAAATATCCTTAAAAGAACAACAGATGATTTTAACGCAAATTTTAGAAGCATGAATGCTAGAATAGAAAATATAACTCATGTTTTGAAAGAAAGTTACTATGTTTATAAAGAGTCAATCAATTTTTTTATGGTAACTAAACAGCTAAGTTCTTTAATTGAGGAGTGCGAAAAGGTTCAAGCAGGAGTAATTAATAATAAGTAGGCTATTAGATTAACCATGGTAGATTAAATCCAAATATATTGAAACCTATGCAGCTGAAAACCGAAATATCTCGAATTAAGGATGCATTACTAGAAACCTTAGTACTACCAGGTAAAAGAGCAGGAACAGAATTAAAGGACATTTATACGTTATTAACAGCTAAGGGAATTTTTGTAGATAATAAGCTAATTTTGAATGTAAAAATCCCCTTATTTGGTAGACACCCCTCCCATCTGTTTAGAGAAATTCCAATACCAGTGAAAAATAAGAATGATGTAATTATTGCAGAGTTGAATTCTAAATATTTAGTTTACAATTTTGAAATTGATTCGTATCATCTAATGACGGAAGCTACTTTAAATAAGTGTAAAAAATGGAAAGCTAATAACGTAATATGTGAAGGAAACTGGCCTTGGAGCAACGTGAATGATAATACATGCGAGATTACTCCTTTTAAACCAAATAGTCACTCTAATTGTGTTTATAAAAAAACGACAAACAACAAAAGCCAGGATACAATGTAATAATCTTCCACAAGAAATAATTGATCTTCCTGAGCAAGGATTTCTCACTATAATATCTGGTTGCACTAAGAACAGATGATAAAATATTAATAGCTCATCATAGCATTAAATCAGAAAGTTATGAGCCGATAGCAGTCTCTTATTAAGAAAATCATTATGAATTAAAAGGACTAACCTCCCACCATATCTCAGGCCACGCGGCATTAATCGTAGGATTAATAATTATGTTAATTTTAATTTTATATTTAATAAGACGAATTAAAGTATCAAGACGCATGCAAGCCATAATTATTCCCGGCCCTTTGCAGAATGTTCATACATGAACATGAGATTGTATTTAAGATCATTTGTTTGCTTCACAAATTTATAAATACCAATTGTAATCTTGAGTAATCTAAAAATATCACTTAGGAATTTTCCATGATGTACAAAAGGTCGCTCCACGGGGGAGCAATGGATAAGACTTCCCCCGCTTAGACAAGCAAATGTGCGGTCTCTGCGTAGACCATAGATAAGAGTAAAATTAGAATCAAATGTGCTATATAAATCGGAGATCGCTCCAAATAAAATCAGTTTGAAATATCAACTCAGCAAATGTAGACTTCTCATTTTGTAGGTTCTAACAATGAATCTTAACCCACTTGGTACACATGCAATCGAGCTGCGCGCTATTAATCTATATGGTGGAGGGTAGTTTCCTCGCATTCTTTTACCTATACTTTTCTTTCGCGCCTATTAACACCTAACCCTAACAAGCACGTGCTTGGTTTCGAAGGGCCACTTGAGTGTACTGACCGTAGTGCATCAACGCCCAATTTTGTCCCAAGTCCGAACCGCAGATGACAAGTTGCACCAGGTTCACGGAATACTGCGAGTGAAAATTAAATATCAGGAAAAGGAAAAAGATATTGAACTACTATATACATTATCCCTTCAATAGCCCACAGATTAATTCTAGGCATAGATTTCTGGCGGGCTTTTGAATTAGCGCCAGGGATAATCAGCTCTATTTTGACTGAGAACGTAGAACTAGACCCAGACGCAGACCAATTCCCATTGAGTACTCAGGAAAGACAGCAACTTGAGGCATTCAAGGAATTGTTTCCAAATTTTGAAAAGCAAGGATTAGGACCGTACGGCGTTAATTAAGCATGATATTTGCATTGGTGATAATAAGTCAGTAATACAGCGATACTATCCAGTTAGTCCTGCGGTAGAAAAGTAATTCTCACCGCAAAGGAGAAGATCATATCGTTCCAGATGCTTTATCGAAGATTTATGAAAAGGAGATTGATTGGTCCAGAATTGATAGGTCCAGAAATTGATTTGGATTCATCAGTATTTCCTGATCCTGATTACATGCAAGTCAAGGAAGTAGTTGAAGTCAATAAAGAAAAGTTTTCGGATTTACGAACGGTAGATAAATTTGTTGACATTCGCATAGAGCATTCCTCTTCAGTCCAAGACTTGGATTGTGGGACGCTATGAATGCCGGAGGCTTTACGATTAGTTGCAATTCGCCAATCACATGATTGCGTTATATCTGCGCACGGTGGAATGCAGAAAACCATTGAACGGTTGCGAAGGCATTTGTTTTGGCCAGGTTTGTCTAAGCAAGTTAGAGAATACGTTCGGGAGTGCGATGTTTGTAAGCAACGAAAGCTCCGAATTTGACATTATGACCTCCATCCTCGATCCTATCTCCGATCAGACCGAATGGGATACAAACTTAACAAGTATTTCATCCGCGTTGCGTTCTTCGTTGCATCAAGCCATTGGATGTTCGCCTTACAAAGCACTGTTTGGCTTTAATATGGGTAATCATGGGAATGATTATAGATTGAAGAAATTATCTCTTTTAGAGGAATCCCCACTTTTGAATCCGTTGGACAAGCTAAATTGTCTGCGACAGGACATTAAACAAAATAGTCGTGCCGCTTATAAGCGTAACGCGACGCAGTACAATTGACGCTCACGGCCAGTCTCTTAAAAGGTAGGACAAGAGCTGTTTAAGCGAAACTTCTACTTGAGCAATTTCGCTAAGAATTTCAATAAGAAACTAGGTCCTCAGTTTTCAAAGTGTTGAGTGAAAAAGAAAGTAGGTGCCGCTAATTATCTATTAGAGAATTTGTAAGGAAAATAAATATGTACATATCACGCCAAGGATCTAAGAAACTATATTCAGGTAATCGTGCCTCGTAGACTCGTTAGATTATCTGGTGGTGTAAAGGCTCCCTGCGAGAAAAATTATCGGTAGTTGACATTCAAAATTCAAATAATTAGGCGCCCTAGGGCAATATTGATAATTAGTGACGAGATCTTGTCTGGCAACCCTTTCTAGTGACAAGTGCGAATTCACCAGCTGATTAATACCGAATGGGAATTCGAAAAAGGGTTCGTCGGGTCCATAGCATCGGGCATCGATTTCCTTTCTGAAAACTCGTCACGCTGAACAGTCGAAATGCTCTGCCCATTAAACAAAAAAGAATAAGATAATATTACAGCCCCATGTGCTTGTAATTTAATCTTGATTTCCTTCTTGCATCCTAAGTAAAAGATGCCAATAAATCATATATAAATACTTTAATCAGTATTTGCAGACCGGCAAGGTAAATATTTCCTGAAAATCAACATTTCAAATCGCAATAACATTTTTGCACATGTTTAGGTTTTGCCTTTCTGTTTCTTATCTGCCACTAGACGGCGAGAAAATAAATCCTGTCGTTCGCTTAAAAAAAAAAAAACAGCACAGAGGCAAAATCCTCATTGAAAATCCGATACTACTTAATGGAAATTAAAAATAAAACCTACAAACTAGCTAAAAGTCTAGCTAAATAAAAACCTAAGAACCCCAAAAATCACAGTAACATATTGTGAAATTACTAAATCTATAAATAAACAACATAGCTAAAAAATTAGTGGTTAAAGCCCGAAAAGCTTTAGTGATACCCATACTATTTGTTTTCTTAATCTTTTTGTTCATGATACTGGCTAATACAAAACAAAAACCTAATAAACAGTGATCGACAAGCTGGAAGTTGGGAAATCAATTGAGAATACAGAATACCCTGTAATTGTCCTTCTTCAACCGGCGTTCCCTACGCTACAGTGTATGTCGATGATGTTATAATATTTTCGAAGACAAAAGAAGACCATGTTAAGGACGTGGACTGGGTCTTAACAAAACTTTTGGAGGCAGGCATGAGAGTATCCCAAGAAAAGTTAAAGTTCAATAAAAAGTGCGTTGAATACTTGGGGTTCATAGTGTCAATGAATTATGTTATTTTTTTGTCATTTCTAGCTCTTTTCTTTTGTCATTTTCTCGTTGGCGTCATTATATCGCACCTGTCGGCTGCAGCTTGCAACAGCAGTGCCTTAGGGCGGTGTGTTAAAATTCTAACCTTATTGCTAATATCTTCCATGTTTATCACCCGATTTTACTGACATTTTCAGGAAACGTGCATTTTATTTTATTTATTTATTGTATCTACTAACTTTAACCCGAAAATAACGAGTATAGCTTATTTTACACTTTTTTTTTTTTGAGGTCGGAAGTGGGCGTGGCCAAATTTTAAAACAAACTTGATCTGGGTGCAACAGATTCCAATGTTGTCACCAAATTTGGTAACTCTAGCTCTTATAGTCTCTAAGATCTGTTGTTTCACACGGACAGACAGACGGACAGACGGACATGGGTAAATCGACTCGGCTGGTGACGCTGATCTAGAATATATATATTTTATAGGGTCGGAGATTTCTCCTTTTAACTTATAATACCCTTGTACCCTATGGGTACCGGGCGCCTAGGAAACAAGCGCCTAGGAAACAAGCTTTCACCACTATGTTCGGAAAGAATCATTGAAGCAGACCTGTGGAGCACGGTCCAAATTGAGGGGAGGGTGGTCCACAAGGACAATCTTCGCCTTTTTCTATTATTTTTATATCTGTCTAGGTTAGGAAAACTTATCTTAGTTTTTGCACTTACGACTGTCAGGACGGACGCGACAGTAAAACTTAACAACTACACGAACGCAGCAGACAATGAAATTGTCATCTGGGAGTCCTGCAGCACTTAACGAGCATGACGACTTATGAAGACTACGCCGACCAGACAAAAGCAATGACGAAGACATTTACAGAGGACCACAGGACACCAGTCATAATGACGGACCTTTCAAATATTCGCAAGTTGGTGACTACCTTTAGAATCCACCATAGGCCGCTAGGAGTATTAAGTTAATCGGGACAGCACTAAAAATAATTGCCGGCACACCCGACTTCGGGAGCAAATAAAATTCAATCAAGAACCACTAATGAGATCAGATGAAGGACAAACAGAATTAAATATCAAATTTCAGAAACGTCTAAATGAACTCGCAAATACGATGAACCAAGTCCAAAAATTCGAAACAGATAGAGAAACCCACCTTTTGGAAATTATTCTAGCAAAAAATAGAATTGTAATCACTGATCTAGAAAACATTTTAATGGGCTTAACCCTGGCAAAATTAAACATCGTAAGTCCAGCGATTCTAGATAGTTCCGATATTGCCGAATTCCGGGACAGACAGCCTTTTGACGTTAGTTTAATAGGATTATTAGAAGTATCTAGAAATAGTGTTTTTCAACATTCTGAAATTCGACATTTTCTCATTAAATTCCCTAGTCCTAAATTTATATGTAAGAAGATAACAGTCTATCCGGTTCAGCACCAAAAAAAGATCCTGGACTTCGAAAATGGGAACCTAGTCGCTGAATGCCCAAAAGCGAAACCTCAAAATCGGATTCTGCAAGACGACGGTCGGCGCCACCTTCTGCAGGGAACTCCAAAATGGCACCTGCGCCCAGCAAATAGTCTCTGGGGCTAGTGCGCACTGCTCCACGCTCGCAGGTCACCTAGATCCAGGTACCGTAGTGGATCACGACACCCTCATCGTGAACGATGCCAACGTGACCATAACCGACGACCAAGGGAGAGACCAAAAAATATCCGGAACCTACATGGTAACCTATTCCAACAAGGTAGCCCACAATGGAACCTGGTTCGTAAATGAATTGGGAATTTCAGTAAGAAAACCTGCTGTGTCAGCCATGGCCATTGTCAACATCACGGCCCACCAGAAGCGGCTAAGCCTCCCATTTCTTCACGAGCTGAATCTGAGCAATCTCCACCACATCGGGACCCTCAGAGAAGAACTTACACTGGGGTCCTTCCTCAGCAACTCCTTTGCCCTACTTGCTGCTTTATTGCTGTGTTCCACCGTTTGGCTCGGCTATCACTACCTGAGGTCCAGAACTCACACCAAACCAACAAGCCAAAGGCCTCGAGCTTCAGCTGGATAGGAGTTTAAGATTAGTCGTAAATTGTACTCCAGAGCGATAGCTCTGTCTAAACATACAAAGAAGAACAATGCTCTAACGGGCGTAAGGTAAATAAAGGACATAAATTAACAACGATTCTTATAATTTACCGACATAGGTCTACCATTGTTGTTATAAGTTTAAGTTTAAAACTCAAATAGGACCAATTAACAAAAAAATCCATATAAGAAGTTAGCTATATGGGATCATTGCTACTAATTTTGATGAGAAATCGAATTTTGGGAGATATGTGTTGTACCCCAAAATATCTCAAGGGCTTAACGGCCTGAAGTAACTATCAAAATCGTAAAAGCCGTTTAAAAAAAATATTGTTTAATCTGAAACCAAAACTAATGTTATTTCTAATTCTAATTAAAATTTTTAGCTAAATTTTGTCAAGTCAAATGAATTATCATATCAAAATACCTTTCCAACGACATATAGCACGTTTCTGTAACTTTAATCGTTTAGAAGTTATAGGCGCGAGAAATTTCCTGTTTTCCCACCAAAGTAGCGGAAACGCAAAAATTAGATCAAATTAAAAAACGAGAAAGAAAGCTAACTTCGGTAAACCGAAGTTGGTATACCCTTGCAGTCTGCAATTAGATCATTGAAAATCGAACCATTTTAGTAATGTTGAAAAAACATCGGGTTTTGTAAATTTTACATTTTACATGTAGAATTTTACATTTTCATATAAATCAACCGATCGCTTCTATGGCAGGGAGATCCTTGAACTTCTCTACGACCGTCTCAGGGATCGCTCGGATTGGGGTGCGGATGCGGATGCTCCGCTCAACCTTCAGGACCACCTCCAACTTGGTCCCGTCGTTGACCTTCGACCGAACCGTCGCCGTGCAGACCTTCTCGTCACCGACACTGGTTGTCGGCAACCGAAAGGTGGACGCCAGGGACGCATCTATACAGCTCGTCGGGGTGCATGGGTCGATGAGAGCGGCTGTGTCAAAGGTCTTCAGCCCGGTCTGCAGAATGACCATGGCTGTCGGCAGGACGTTGACGCTGTGCCGTTTGGAGGAGGGAGGAGAGCGTTGGACCCGGTGTCGAGGAGGCTGAGCGCGGCGGGGAGTCGAGCGCTCTTGCCGGCGCGAACGCTGCTGCGAAGCGGAGGATGCCGATCGGCTGGGAGGCGCGAGCGCTTGGCGAGCTGGCGGATCTTGCCGGCGCAAACGCTGCTGCGAAGCGGAGGATGCCGATCGGCTTGGAGGCGCGAACGCTTGGCGAGCTGGCGGATCTTGCCGGCGCGAACGCTGCTGAGAAGTGGTACGTCGCTGAGAATTGGGAAGCTCCGCCAGCTCCCTTGCGAATGCTCATGGGCGAGGCAATTCTCGCAGTACTTATTTATCAGCCCCGCTCTGAGCCGCTTCTCCGCGCTCAGTTTTTGGAACCTCCGACACCTTTTCAGAGGGTGAATTCCACGGCAGACTCGACACCGATAGGACTGCTTACCTCGCGTACGCCTGCTCTCCAATGCTTGGACGCTTCGTGGTCGTGGAATCATTCTCAATGGATCTGACGGTGAGTCATGGAAAAAGAAAAAAACAGATGGGGATGTTTTGTGCTGTAGTGTTGCGTGCTTATGGACTATGGATGGCAGAAAGAAGAATACTAGGTAGAAGATGTGGAAGGCGCCCCCGGTAAGAGAACAACCTTAGTAACTGGACGCCGGACAACGCCGCGTGCCGGACGGATGTCGAGTACGCGGACGTTACCATCGGCTCCTGGAAAGACGGATTCGATTCTACCTAGTCGCCACTCATTCGAGGGCAGATTTTCGTCCTTGATGACGACCATGTCATCGGCGCGAAGATTTTCCGTGGGAAGTTGCCACTTGTTGCGCTTGTGGAGCTCCTTAAGATATTCTTCCTTCCACCGAGCGCGGATTTGCTGATGTAGAGACTTTAAGTGCTGCCACCGGTTCACAATGGACTTGGATTCTCCCTTCACTTCGGGTTCCACTATAGTCAGAAGAGGCCCACCAACAAGAAAGTGCCCTGGTGTCAACGCTAAGAGATCAGTTGTATCCTCAGACATGGGAGCTAGCGGTCTGGAATTTAGATAAGCTTCGATTTTAGCTAGGAGGGTGGAAAGCTCTTCAAACATGTACTTTCGCGTAGCGGTGGACTTATAAAACAAGGTCTTGAAGCTCTTGACACCAGCTTCCCAGAGGCCTCCCATATGGGGTGCCCCAGGAGGAATGAATTGCCAGTTGAGCTGCTGATGACTATGCGCATCAGTCACAGACTCTTTTACGGCTTGTAAAAAATCTCGGGCGAGCAAGGTGAAAGCGCCGACAAAGGTTTTCCCATTGTCGGACTGCACTTGACGAGGACAACCTCTTCTGGATACGAACCGAGCGAAAGCGGCAAGAAATTTCTCGGTCGTCAGATCGGATGTAGGGTCTAGATGGATGGTCTTTGTAGAAAAACAGACGAAAACCAACACATACCCTTTTGTAATGAGACAAGCTCTTCCAGTGTAATTCTTTATGTCAAAAGTAGTCCATCCCTGTGTACGTGAATGGTCGGGAAAAAGAAACTCTCTCTTTCGGAAAATTGCCCATCATCTGGACTTGCAATCTCTTCTTGTGAATAACGCAGACCTTGCAGGAGTTTATAACTGCCTTCACCAAGTTCTTTATCTTCGGAACCCAGTATCTTGACCGGGTGAGACGTACAACTAACTGGTTACCTCCGTGTAACGTTATGTAACGCGAGAGTGCACATTCGTACGGGAGGATTATCGGATGTCGTTCATCATACCGCAAATTTTCGGAGAAAGGGATTCAAGGAGAGGATTGAACTTGACGCGGACACAGGACGCTTTTGACTCAAGCAGCGATATTCATTAGCCAAATATCTGCGCTGAGTACCAATGA
>VNKF01003848.1:0-11024 GCA_008044355.1 Drosophila lacteicornis
CGACCCACCCGACTCTCAGTTTGCCCTTCTCGAGCAGCCTCTGTGCATGCTCTGGCCTGAGGTTGACTGTCGCGGTTTGCGTTCCTCCGTATGCTTTGCGCATCCTGGGAGCTGCATCGCCTGGGATGTCGCAGTCCTCGCCTGCAAAGAGCGCCAGTGTGACCTCTTCGCTTGTGGTCAATTCGTCCAGGTCGCGAATCTCCACTTGTATGGACTCCTGCATGACCGCCACCTCGGCTTTGCCGGATATGGCCGTGCGAATGGCAGCCTGGAGTTGCTGCGTGGACGGGTCGAGTGGCTTCTGCAGCCTGAGGAGTAGCCCGCCGTTGGCCGTCCTTCGGATGCCTTGCACGCTGTCTTTGAGTCCTTGCAGGGTGGGCTCTGTTTTGACCATCTTCAGCATGTCCGCGTACGAGCCTTCGCTGCATTTGATCAGGATGGCATCTGCTCCTGGATTCCTGGGCATCGGGACGTGGGGGGCTTGGTCCGCCTTGCTTCGGGTACTCTCGGCTTTCTGTTTGGGCTTCGTGCTCTTTGCCCTGACTTGCTGCCAGTTGGACTCGGCTTGAGTCGCATTTGAGCGGGTACCCGCCGTCCCCGATTTGGTAGCACGTGCGGCTTCGGGTGCGGTGCCGCCCAGTGTGGGCGTGGTCTGCTGGCTTGAGCTCTTGGTGGAGCTCTTGCTTTGGCCCTCAGTAAGCCTGGCACAGATTTCCAGCTGCAGCTTCTTCATCGATTGCAAAGAGTCTATGGTGCTCTGCGTGACGTGGCGAACTGCCTTCTTGTTGTTGGACTTTGTGTCCGTGAATTTAGCGATCATCTCGTCGAGCATGGTGCCTAGCTCCTCGGTCAGGGCTGAGGCGCTCATTTGCATCCGCTGCTTCTTATAGGCTCCGGCCTGCTTGCCATCAGGGCTGGTGGAGTCCCAGCTTCTCTTGGGGGTGGCGTGGTCCTCGTCGGTTTGTCCAAAGACAAACATAGACCCATGCACTTTGGGAGGCGCAGAGACTGGATGCGTCTCCAGTACCAGCCCAGGAGGTGACCGCTGCACCTTCGGTTTGATCCGCCGAAAATCATTCAGCAGCTCCTTTTCAGCTCTGGCCACCGCTAGTGCCTGGGTGACATCGTCCCGGCCTGCCGGAACTTTTGCCTTCTCCATTGCACCTACTCCTGAAGGGGGTCCCACGGAGCGCTAGGATTTCCCCCAGCAGATGTCTGATGGGAGTTATACCGTGTGTGTGTGGGTGTGTGCCGTGTGTTTGTGGGTGTGTGCTTATAAACCACGCTTAGCCTAATATTTACACTAATTCTAACTAATCCTATTATATACATTAAATTAACATTGTTGGATTCTGAATTCGTCACAATGGTCATTCCAGCTAAGTTTATTATTGAATTATCATATTCATACCCAAGTTTGTGGCATTTTCAACGTATTCAATGGGCGTGCTGTTTATCATCAATGGCTGCAGATCAACAATATTGAAATTCTTTTTATATATGACTATACATATCGATTTTGTTGGGTTTAGACCAATGCCGTTGTCTTTGGCCCAGTTGCTAACTTTATTAAGATCACGATAACATATATTCACACACTCGTCAATTCTATCAATCGGACGGTTTACATACATCTGGACATCATCTGCGTACATATAAACAACACACAGAGAAGGTCATTGACATACAGAGTGAACAATAAAGGTCCAAGAACTGAGCCTTGAGGTACACCACGTTTAAGGACTACAAAAGAAGAGGAAACATTTGACATTACAACAGATTGACGGCGATTTTTTAAAACCGAGATCTTCAGGATTGTTGAGGTGCAGCTACGTTTTTTTCTAAATCCTGATTGGTTATTATTGAGTAAGCCATTATCACCTATATAATAGTTTATTTGGGCTGCCATAATGTTCTCAAAGGATTTCGATAAGAATGGTAGAATTGATATCGGTCTGTACTCCTTGTTAGCTTTCAGAACTGAAAATGTGAGTTATGTATGTTAGAATTATCGGAAGTAATATTTTAATGAATTTAGGATTGATTTCGTCAAGTCCAACTGCGTCTGATTTAATTTTGAGAATATTGACGAGAACTTCACACTGATTGACACAAACAAACCGAAAGCTATTATCACAGGAATGTTCAGGTACTGATCTCAAGTACAAATTGTTGTCGTCGATTTCAGGTACATTTCGCTCTGAGAGTTGTTTATTTAGCTCTTCAACATTAACATCCTGTCCCGGATTTGATTTTTGATTTCCTATTCCTAATGACTTGAGTTCTTTCCAGGTTTGTCTAGATGATGTTGAGTTTTAGAATTTGTGAGTATAGAATTTTGACTTTGCCGTGTCAATTAGTTTAGTGACTGTGTGTCTCAATGATTTAAAAAGGGCATAATGTCGCGGAGTCCTATAACTTTTCCACTTTTGATATGCGAAATATCCCGTTTGACAGTAAATAAAAGACAGTAAATGTTATTCCAATTGCACTTATCGAGTTCGCTATTAAGAAGGTAATAGTCAATATTATTAAAGTCCCTAAATACTATTTTTTCGTCATTATACTGAAGGTCAAAATTGTAGGTCAAGTATATAAGGTCATGTTTTGAGAACGAAGCCACAATGAGTTGGTCATACAAACATATTTTCAACATCACTAACAAAAAATACATCTAACAGTGAGCTGCATGTTCTGCTGAAATGAGTGGGATAAGTAGAGTTTACAAGATTCAAGCCTAGTGATACCAAGTTGTTTTGCTCTTCCCGAAGTATATTACTGTTAAGAGTATGCCTTCATAATTCATAGTGATGTCTGATAACTTATTTAGAATATCGTCATATTTATGCTACTTCGTGGGCGGTATATACATCATATCAGAATTTTTTTAATGAGAACTGATTTTTAATTTCAAGGAATAAGTATTCTACTGGACTACTATCTGGATGCTTACATATAAACTTGGACACTAACTTTTTACTGACATATATTGCTACACCACCCCCAAGGTTGACACGGTCCGCACGGTAAACATTATAACCATCACACGAAATTAAGACATCACAAACATTACAACCAAGCCATGTTTCAGAGACACATATAATATCTAGACCAGAATTTACAAACAAATATTTAAACACATCGATTTTTCTCGGCAAACTTTGAGCATTAATGTGACAAACCTTGATCCCAGCTCTTTGCTTTTTGAGTATGCGCAGTAGGGTATGGCTATTAACTTCAGTTAGGTCAACATTGTCTTCCATTTCCAAACTATAAATATAATTATTAGCTGCGCACGCACTAGATATGATAAATTGAATTGACTAAACACCTCGGACCTACAATAAATTTTAATTTAAGATATACTAAAACTATGGATCTTAGTTTAAGATTAATCTCGAAATGAGCTATTTCTCGCCGGGCCTCCCACATCATTGCTCAGCTCAGAAAGCTCATGCAAGCTCTGCACGCAGTGAGCTTCCACTCCGTCGATCAGCTTGACAAAGACATCTCCGCGGCGAGTAAGGAAAACAGCTGTGATGCGCTTGTGCTTTTTGAGATGCATTGCTCTCTTAAAGACCTCGTAATTATGTTTTGTCAGCTGTTCATTTATGTAAAATAGTGCTGGCGACTCCAGACCAATAAGTTGTAAGCTCAGTTGTGTTTTTGTAGTTTGCCGGTATGTCCCTATTGCTCGGAGTAGCGCCGCCTTTTCGCGCACGTGCTCCATTTTTATAAGAATGATCGGGTCTACAAGTGTTTGCCCAGTTTGGCGGGGCCGCACTCTGTAGATGGATTTCACCAGTGGAGGCGGAGTTAAATTCAGCGAAAAACAGAGCCGGTGGAAAAGCGTTTTAAGGTTTTCTCCCTCAGCTTGCGGTAAATTTAAATATTATTGAATGGAACTGAAAACCAATCAAGTTTTTTTTTATATATTAGAATACTACTTTTAAAAAGTACATTAAAATTTGGTTGATATCTCATATAGTTTATGTGCTACACGACTTTAAAGTTTGGTATACCCTTTGCACAAAATAAGCTGTCGGCCACTGTATATTACATGTGAAGCACCATTTTCATACTAAGTATGCTTCGACTATTGTTAACCTAATTTTGGCAGAACTGAAATAAAATTGTCACATATAATATTGTCACGATTGTCATATATACCATAATAGCTTCCACATTATCTTAATGGACATTTTTCTTTTTATTGTATTGTGAAAGAGAAAAGAAACCGACCAAAAAAATTGCGCCTAACTTCGAAAAAAAAAGCGAGAAAGAAAGCTAACTTCGGTAAACCGAAGTTGGTATACCCTTGCAGTCTGCAATTGGATAATTGAAAATCAAACCATTTTAGTAATATTGAAAAAACATCGAATTTTCTAAATTTTTCATTTTACATGTAGAATTTTACATTTTCATATAAATCGACCGATCGCTTCTATGGCAGCTGTATGATATAGTGGTCCGATCTTAATGAAATTCAAACCGTAATTCTAGAATTCTAATTTAATTTTGCTATATATCAACATTTATAGAAATACGTTGAAAAACAGAGAAGTTAAAAATTTTTTTACATTAATTTCGCCATCATTCCTATGGCAGCTATAGGATATAGTAGTCCGATTTCGGTCGTTCCGACATATATACTGCGTGCTAAAGAAATAAGACTATGCTGAAAATTTCAGCTCGATAGCTCAAAAACTGAGAGACAAGTTCGCGTAGAAACCGACAGACGGACAGACGGACAGATCGACTCGGCTGGTAATGCTGATCAAGAATATATATACTTTATGGGGTCGGAGATGCGTCCTTCACTGCGTTGCATACATCTGGTCAAAATTATAATACCCTCTGCAAGGGTATAATAATAAATATATAAATAACAAGAAAGCAAGCTAACTTCGGTAAACTGAAGTTGGTATACCCTTGCAGTCTGCAATTGGATCATTGAAAATCGAACCATTTTAGTAATGATTTGTAAATTTTACATTTTACATGTAGAATTTTACATTTTTATATAAATCAACCCATCGCTTCTATAGCAGCTATATGATGTAGTGGTCCGATCTTAATCTTAGTCTGCGGTTCACAAAGTTATTAAATTCGCACTTTAGCTGCCTGTTTGATAACACACAAAGCTTGCGGTGTTACATTACTGATATTTGCTCCGATCAGTTAATGCTTCAGTCTTCCTTCCTATGTTGAGGCTTCCACGTACTCTATCGAAATATACGATTTTTCTTGCTACCGCAATGCCGTGCGCTTTGATTGCCAATCGACTTCTAGTGGATCTCGTCCAAAGAGAGGCATTCTTATATTTGCCAAAAACGAAGTTTTTGAGAATGTTAGTCTCTGTTCAAGTGGGCGAAATTATTCGGTCTCTAATAATTTAGCTTCCGCAGTGTTCGAGTATGCAGTGTTTAAATATAAGTCTTTAGGTTTCCTTATTATTTACAGGAGTCCAACGTATCCTCTGCATAGGTTTGAAGCCGAATTTGAGAATTTATTTCAGGAATTTTCATTCTTAGGTAATGATAGCATTGTTTTAGGAGATTTTAATTTGTCTTTACGGGGTCTTTCTGGAGCTAGTAAAAGGGTTTTTGATTTTTTGAATACAATCAGATATAGTTCCTTGTTAGATTTGGACACGTCCACAACCCATTGTGATACACATATTGATTGGTCGTGTTCAAATATTAGAGATAGCAGAGCCGTAGCACGCACATATAGTATAAGACAATTGATAGTTACCACAGTGGTGTTTTAGTTAGAGTAGATGACAGTTGGTGTAGTTTTTTGGGGGCTTTTGAAAATATTTAAGTATTTACATATTTAAATATTATAGTTTTTGAATTTAAGTATTTTGTTGTTTATTTTTATGCATGTATATATATTTTATATTTTATTATAATTTACATATTAAGTACGTATATCTCCGCTGGAGCAAAAGTGGAGCTTACAATTTTTTTTAAGGAACAATGGTGTTGCGTCTAAGCAGCACAAGTCGACTCGTAGGTCTTTAGTGTTTTTGCTTTATAAAGACCCCATTTATTTGCAATGGCCTCCCCGTGGTGTTTCCTGGGTCCTGATTAAATGTACTATATGACAAATAATTTAATTGTTTTAATTGGAAAAAAGTAAGTGCAGGTGAAATTGAGTGGGTGCCTAGGCCAAAATTAAATTGTGGTGCTTGCAGGAACGCCAGGTTTGGGGTTACCCCGAAGCAACCCCAGGAAGAGGCCAAGATACACCAGTACATGAAGAAGGCAGAAGGAAGTAATAATGTGGGTCCGTTCCAAATGGAACTTTATATTATAATTAAACAATTAAAACGGTTTTCATAGGATCAAACTTCATTCCCGCCTATACGTCGAGGCGCCTTATTACCTGGCCAGGGAATACAAATCCCCGCTCCCCTTGCCTGCTCCATCTGCGTGGCCGACAGCGTGGCCGAGAAATTCTGATAAAAAAAACTTGAGACCACTGCAGCACTAAAACCTAATATTTAGTTTTAATTATTTATTGCAATTATTTTTTTATTTATTCAAAAGTATTTATTTTATTTATTATCCCAATTATTTATTTATTTGATTGTGCATTTGTGTGGTAATTTATTTATAATTGTTTGCTATTTAATTCTTGCGACATATTTATTTATTTATTTTATGCATCATACTTACTTGTTTTATTTAGTGCCACCGCATATACATATTTAAGTTGGCGTATTCTAAAAACACAACACATAGGATGTAACAGAAAAGCACGCACGAAATTTAGATATACAAAAAAAAAACATATGCCAAATCTATAATCGATAAGAACAAAAGCACAAACACGGAAATTTAATTTAAAAATGTGAATTCGACACAAATACATGGATAAAAAGAAATTTGTATAAAAAATTAACCCGCGTGCCCAAGCAGCCAGCGACCTTGTAAAGAAAGTAATGTAAATTAAAGTGATAAGAAAATAAATAATGAGAAATTGCATTCAAGGTGAGTTCCAAAGTAAACAGGACATAAAAAAAAAAAATTTTAAATAGTTTTTTGGGCAAAATCAATTTATTTTGATTATTTGATTTTTGAACGGTCCAAAAGCATGTCCAACGAGTGTTTTAACTCGTTGCCCGGTATGGCCGCCAGTATGCCGGTGCAAGCCTTTTGAATGGTCTCTATGTCTGCATAACGCTTTCCTTTCATCGGCAAATGCATTTTTACGAAAAGGTAGAAGTCGCACGGTGCCATATCAGGTGAATACGGGGAGTGGTTGATGGTTAAAATGTGATTTTTGGTCAAATAGTCGGACACAAACGTCGATCGATGAGACGGCGCATTATCGTGCAACAAACGCCAACTTCCATCTTCGCCATATTCGGGCCGAACACGTCAAATACGGCGCACCAAACGCTTCAAAACTCCAAGGTAGAAGGTACCGAGGTACCGCATTAACGTTTTGGCCGGGTGGAACAAATTCTTTGTGGACAATACCCTTGGAATCATAAAAACAAATCAGCATTGCCTTCACTTTTGACTTCTCCAGGCGCGATTTTTTGGGTTTCGGCTCGTCGTCATTTACGTCCTCACGACCACTTTGAAAACGTTGAAACCACTCGTGCACTCTGCTACGGGATAGGCAATTATCGGCATACATTTGTTTTATAAATTGAAACGTTTCGGAAAAGTCTTACCAATTTTAAAACGAAATTTAATGTTGGCTCTTTGTTCGGTGCTTATTTTCGCACCGATGACAAAAACATACTGACACTTAAAACGCAATAACCTCACTTCCAATAGATTAAATGTCATGCAATTCTTACTGGAAGTCGATAAACGATAGCAGATTCTAACGCACCAGTTGACATATAGATGGCGCCACTAGAGGGCGCTAGGTTTAAAAAGTCCTGTTTACTTTGGAACTCACCTTGTATAAGCGAATATGTGAAAGAATGTAGGCCGATCTACTCAACTCCTTTGACCAACTGCAGACCCATCTCAGACCCTGATCCCATTTGGCAGGAAAAACCCTGAAATGAAGGTAGAGATTTAAACATATATATATATATTTATATATATATATATATATATATTTATATATATATATGTATATATATATATAACGTTATTGAAAACACAAACCAACAGCCAATTTCTTATATATTTTCTCACCGTCACGTATTTATGTTTGTGTATTGATTGTTGAGGAAGTTTGCTTTGGCCCGTGGTGTAAAAAAGTCTGTAATGTAAACACTTGTTCATTTTAGCACAACAATTTATGTAATATATTATGCAAGCATTATAACGTAAAAAAATATGAATTGCTAATTGTTTACCACGGGGAGAGAATAAAAAGATGTGCCGATAATGAGGAGTAAGCCGACCTAGCCATGTGAGGGAGACGCAGGCGAGCAGGAAACGTCCTGGTCTCAGGTGCGAAGGTGCGTCGGTGCATTACCAGCCACGCCCCAACCCTTAGTCAAACGAAAGGAGAGTCGATATAGTCCTCGTAGTTCGTTTTGTTTCCGTTTGATAATTTGGATGTCCTTTTTTTGTTTTGTTTTTGTAGGTCCAGTAATCAGCTGGGTTTTATGGTGTGACCTGTGGGCATAGAGGAAAAATCTTTCCCTGAGGAGGCTGGCTACCAGCCTTGCCCCATCGAAGAAAAGCAGGTTGCAACATAATTTCTCCCAATTTTTAAGCTAGGAGTGGTGTGGAGATCTTTGTAAAAGGTTCCTCAAACCCATACGCGGTAAGAAGAGGAAATACAAATTGTTAGCAGCCATTGATGGAGGAATAGCGTCGTCGGTAGGGAGGCGACGCAGAAGCATGTTGTGTGCTATTGTTGATTCTCTGGAACAAAGACAGAACATTTTTGTTAGGTGTTAGTCATATTTTGGAAAGCTTTAGGATATTGGGTAGAGAAGTGCATTCAGAATACGTACAATTTGCGGGGCATAAGCGTTAGGATGACCACGAGAACTCCCACGTCAGAGAGTCTGCAGCTGCAGGACGAAGAGATGGCGTCAGAAGGTGTCCCGGAGGAGGCATGGAACGACTCCCTTCCACGCATGCAGATTCCGAGCGAAGTCGCATCCTCGGTGAACGCCGCTGTGGCACAACCGTACCATACGCACCGGATGGCGTTATCCGACAATGTTAGTCGTACCCACCAGGAGGAAATACGACGCGGGTTCTTGGAAATTATGGAGATGATCAACGAGGTAATCCAGCCCATGAGGCAGACAGCAGCCGCAGATCAGTCGCTGCAGCAGCAGTCTGCGTCAAACGGAACAGACGTCGGGCAGGGCTCAGGAAGCAATCCAGCGAGGATCTCCACGTAAACCGCCTCGGCTAAGTTTCAGCGACGAGGACTTCGGAGTCGGGGATAGACAGCATCCAAGAAGCCGACAGTAGATGCAAGAGAGAAGTGTACTGGATCTCCAAGGGGTGTTGAACGAGCCGAGAAGCGCAGCAGATCGAGCCGGATATCCTGAAAGAAGGGAGCAATTAGTTAGAGGGGTCAAATCGACATATGGGATATATATTTCTATGGAGACCCGAACAAACTTTCTGTTGAGGACTTCGTTTTCCGGGTGGAGTACCTGAGGCGTCAGTCTCGATGTCCCTGGGAGCAGGTGTTGGAAAACTTTCATCAGCTTATGAGGGTCCAAGCTTCGGAATGGTACCGTTCCAAGATCGACGGCAGCAGCATGGCGACTCCGTGGAGGAGTATTTCCGCCGACTTAGAAACAGACTTCTAGCCCCGATACCCGAAGTAGAGATGGTGGGGGTCATCAAGAAAGGACTCACTACCGAGATCGCGAGGTATGGGTACGCATTGAGGTGTACAGCGTGGAGCAACTGCGGGAAGAGTGCCTCGAAGTAGAGGACTCGTTTACGAGGCGCGAGTATAACCGCGAGTAGTATATAAACCGGGTTTTCAGGACCTTCGATGTCGCTAAGCGGGGTCATAAATTAGCTTAATTAGGGTTACCTGTCAAATTTTAATAGGATTTTAGTAATAGGAATCTATCCCGCACGATAATGTTCCAACGGAGCGCACAAGAAATCCCACACTCAGCCGTCCCCCACTTGAAAAAGTCGCGCACAAGCGATCCCACACTCACCCGTCTCCCACTTGAAAAGGCCGCGCACAAGCGATCCCACAATGACCCACCAGATAATTGGTGGGATTGAGGAGACACTTGAGAAGAGTGGATGCAAATTGATCCTCCAGGATCGGGTCAAATCGCAGGACACTCAACCTCCCCCAATTGAATACGTTACGCCGCCACATGAAATTGTGCGCGTGCGAGGGAGCGATCGCACACTCACCCGCCTCCCACTTAAAAAGGTCAAGGCAAGTGAGTGCTGTGGGAATAAACGAACAAGTGTCAACGTAAACGCTCTCCCACACACGCACACCACCCGTCCCATCCGACCGTTACGAGGCAATCATAAAAAGTACGTTATAAAATCTGATCTTGATAGAAGAAACTAGGAAGGCAAAAGGGAAGGAAATGGGACGGGGGTGAGTGGAATTTGAGCGATCGGGGGTCAAAAGGGACTCTCACACTCCCTCAAGTGAGTGCTGTGGGAAAAATGCTATATTCCAGCATCCAACAGCATCCATAAAAAAAAAAACTGGAAAACAAATTCCCTTCCTTCCATTTCCATTAAAATAATGCATACATTTTATTTTTGAGTATAATATAATTTTATTTTCCAAGTACGAAGATTAGAACCCAAGTTCCAAGTTTACATACACTTTTATAATTCTAAGTGATTTTTGTGAGCGCACTGCAAAGAAATGGCAGGCACATGAATCAACACCATTGGTGACATCATTATGCGCCCAACAACAACTTGTGAAATGTTGACCATGTGCATTCGAAACCAGCGGTGTATCAGGCATCCTCTAATTAAAATATTTTAATGACTCCTCCAGATATTCCATATGTTCAGGAAAAATTTGATCTTTATACATTTTCATGAAATTATTTATTCTGATTACAAGGTGTT